>NW_004624821.1:1694345-1779072 GCF_000247695.1 Heterocephalus glaber | reverse complement strand
TTTTTTTTTTTTGGTACCAGGGATCGAACTCGGGTCCTTGCGCTTGTGGGGCAAGCAGCAGAACCACTGAGCTAAATCCCTGGCCCTCTTTGTGTGTTATTATGACTCTTTTTTTTTTTTTTTTGATACCAGGGATCGAACTCGGGACCTTGCGCTTGTGGGGCAAGCAGCAGAACCACTGAGCTAAATCCCCAGCTCCAGGACAATGTTCTTCTAGGATTCATAGTGTCACCTGAGTGTCATGATGAACCCTGGGGAGAAGAACTTCCCAAAACAACATAGAGAGCCAACTGTAAATGGTTCGTTAACTGGGAAAGCTGAGATGTGATCTGTGTAAATTCCAGGCATGACTATGGCAAATGTTTATTTGTCCACACCTTGTTCACAGGTAGGTATTTGCAGAGATAGTGTAGCTACTGTGAATTGGGTTGATCTAACCCCTATTCTCAATCTGTTGCCCATAGCTAACATTCAGCTGGAGATGGCCAGACTACATACTTCTGACCAATAAGACATAAATTCAGGTTCTTGGTCAGGCATATCGCTGATATCCCTGTTGTCTCTTTCCTCTTCCTTCTTCTTTCTTGTAATATCTGTAGTTCCAGTGGCCATCTTGCAACCCCAAGGGAGAACCCCAAAGCATCATGAACAGTAAATCAGGGCCAGTAGCTGTTGCCTTCAGACTTTTGTTAAATTAGAAAAGCAGCCCCTTATTTGTTTAAGCCACTGAAGTCTGGTCACTTACAATCAAAATATTACTAGCCATGTATACAGTAGATAAATCAGAATTGTTTGTAGCCAGAAATAAAATTTCAAAAGTTATGGAAGCTAGTTCAGGTCCCAGTCTCTCTATTTTTACTCTTAATGTTATCAGTTACCCATCCATTCAAACTTTGGAGAAGATGAAGAAGACACAATTCTTTTACCCAGAGGACTCTTACAATTAAATAGAGCTTAAAATTTAGGCCAATGTTGAGCAAAGAATTCCTTCTCATGTTTAATTCCCTAATGGTTCAATTAAGCTGATTTGCTTTTTATTTCATCCGCAGTAGAGCTCAAGAATGGCTAGTTACCATCTTTTTTTAATAGGGAAGATGACTTAATTAAAATACTCTTCCATTGCTGTTGTGTGGATGTGTATGTATCAGTTTGTTTCTCCTAGTTAATTAACAACCATTTCTTTGACTTTCTTCAGAGATCTCATTTCACAAACCTCTAATCTTTATAACAGATTTGATCAAACAAAAACTACCAGTAGAGTTTTAAAAATGCGTGTGCTTACTAAGGACCTTGTCTATTCTAGCTGGAGAATAAAATTGCAGTGAGTTTTTGGCTTGATTTCAAATCCTCCAGTCCCAAAGGCAGGGCCACACAACCTCTCATGGGCAATTTAAGTCTGCAGGGGCATGACTCTTGTTCCAAATTCTAGAATGAACATTTTCTCCTGACAAAAAAGTTGGAAGCAAATAAGACTCAGGAACATTTGACTCTGAATGGAATCATTTTTAACTTTTCAGGTCTACTTCACCAGTGACTGGATTCCTCACATGGTCATTAGTTTCCTTTGTTAGGAATAGTCTGGTCTTATACCACTTCTGGCAACTGCTGCCTGCTTTTCCTGTGACTTTGCTTCTCCTTTACACTTAATTCTTACAATTCTGGGAATTAAATTAAACTTTAGCCCTAAGAGTAGGCATGTGACCCAGGCCTGGCCAATTAGAGGATCACATCACATTAACTGCAGTGATTGGATCAGGGATAGCCATGTGACCAAGTCAGGCTAATCATAGCCAATGACACTCAACGGTGAGAATTTTATAAGTTTGATTGGGAAAGAAAAGTTTTTTTCTGAAAGAGCTTGCTTAGGAAAGAAAATATGAGCCTGGCATTACTGGCACTCATCTTGCCACCAAAAAGTGACCAGCCTCCTGGGAATGAAGAAAGGAGGGAGGGAGGGAGGCAGAGAGAGAGAGGGAGGGAGGGAGGGAGGGAGAGAGAGAGAGAGAATGAGAGACAAAGACAGAAAGAGACAGACATAGACACAGAGACATAGAGACAGAGACAGAGATAGAGATTCTGAAGATACAGTATTTTATATCCTGGATCCAGCTTGGATGATCACCTTCTATTGACTTCATTTCATGAGTCAATGTATTTTCCTTTTTGCTAAACCTAATTAAATGGATTTCCTGCCCTGGACCCCAAATGTCTTCAAATCCTATATGAGTTTGGATATATACGACACTTTGGATATGCCATGCATGTGCCTTCTCCTAACTCTTCAGTATCTTTTATCCTAAGTCCTGGTCTTACCTTGACACTCAGGTCCTTACCTGATAGTCACTATAGAGTTTAGCACTTGAATGTCACCTCATATCCTATTATAGCAGAGGCTCTTGGGGGTCACACTCAGATTTCCAGTGACTGTTTTTACTGATCACCAGTGAAGGCTCACTCAGCAAATCTTGCCTGAGAAGTGTCCTGGGACAGCTGGAGTTGCCTCTCTAAGAGATATCTGGGGGTTTCCTCTTCAATCTGGGGCTTCCCTAAGCTTCTGGCTGACTGATGTGGGTGTACAAAAGCCCTACTTCTCTGTATTGTGGAGTGACAGATACTTTGGGCAACACATGCTCTACTGCTTCCCAAAAGACCAGGCTGAGGGAGACTTCATTTGAAGCCACACCCTTGCTCAGCTGCTCCATTTATCCTCTTTCTTCATAAATGACACACCAGCATCTCTATTTCAACTTCTGCTTCTAGAGAACTTAACCTGTGGCAAATTCCATTTCCAAACATGGCGGCCACAAAACCTCTCGTTTCACATGCTCTTCTTACAATGTTATTCTTCCCGTTGGGTAGATATCTCTGTCCTCTTGAATCTTGGTGAGCTTGTTTTAACCAAGAGAGAATGGTGAAAGGGATGCCATGTGACTCCAAGGCTAGTCATAAAAGGTTGTGGACTATCCGCCTTGCTCATAGGAATACTTGCTACGGAACCTTTGGCCTCTGTATGAGTGCTCTGATTGGCCCATGCACGAAGACTACTTAGAGAGGCCTAGGAGTGAGGGAAGAGGGAGAGATTTGGCTTCCCTGGCTGCTCCAGCCTCACATTCTCAGCTCCAGCCACTGTCTGACAATAGCAACATGAGAGACCCTAAATGTAAACCACCCAGCTGAGCCCTTCCTGAGTTGCTGCTGGACAAAAACTATGCGTTGTTTTTTTTTAAATGGAAGTTGTTTTTTTAAGGTCAACATGTGCAGGAGGGATTTGTTATTCAGTGATAATACCTGAAATGTGACCTAAGACACCAAAACTAAGACTCTGTCAAATATGTATTTCAACCTGATCTTCCTTGGTCCTGCCTGGCACCCCGCAAAATCCAAAACAACAGCTGTTGATAGTCCCACTAGCAAATGCATGTGGAAGATCTGTGGCTCCCAGCATCTGGAAATGGAGTGACATGGACACTTGTGTGTGATCATTGTCATTCCAACTCCCAGGAAGTTGTGCATCAGGCATAGGCAGAGGTCGGCTTGCTGGGTGGTCAGGCAGATGAGTCAGGGCTGTATTTCCCCTCCCTGAACACATTTATTTCTAATGCTAAGAATGTATTCTGGGAAATTCCCAGATGCTGGGGCTTTGAAAATCCTGAAGCAGCTGCTAATTGTGTCTTGGTTTTGTTTAAGTAAAAAATGCTAATGACGGTTTCTTCTAAGTGTCATAATGAAAACCAAAAATAGGAACTTGAAGCCAAGATAAGACAGAGGTTTTCAAAAAGTAAAAGGAACAGTTTTTATCATTGTCCCTTTGTGGACCACAGGGCTCACTCTCTCTAAATGATTTGAGAGTTAATGAGTCTTAAGACAAGTCCTATGGAGCATGACTACATAAGTGTTTTAAAGGGCTTAGAGGTATTATTCTTGCATATTGCAATCAACATTTTTAAAACACAAAAATGAACACACACACACTCACAGGCCCTATCTTAGTTTGTTTTCTATTGCTGTAAGTGAATACCACAAACCAAGTAATTTATGAGGAAAAGAGGCTTATTCAGCTCATGATTCAGGCAGCTGCATCTGTGAGGTATTTCTTGCTGCTGAGGACTCTGCCACACAGGACATCTCATGGCAAGAGGCGCTGAGCGTCCTAGCTCTGGGCTTTCCTCTTCTTATCAGGACACAAATCCCATTGGATGAGGGACCCACTCTTATGGCCTCATTTAACCTTAATTACTGACTTCCCAGAGGTTTAACCTCCAAAAACCACAGTCAGATTAAATTTCCACCTTTTTAACGCCAATGGCTACTATAGATCCTCACTTTCGTAATAATAGAAATGAAAACTAAAGCAAAGTATGAATTTATAGGTAAAAGCTTTCATGGGAAGGTAAGAGAAGATAAGGAAAGGACTGCATCTTGAGGAGCAGTTGGAGGGGGCATACACTGATGATGAGCCTCAGACTGGTCTGTCCACAAGAGAGTGAAGAGCAATTTACTGGGGTTATGTGATAGGCTGGGGTCCTGTCAATCATGATCTCAGTCCTGGTTTCGTAGCTCCAAAGGAATCCTTATGAATGGAGGGGTAATTTCAGACATGTGAGGCTGTGCTGGAATCCAAGGTGATTGTAGGTTTAGGGCAATGGAGATTCTGCGAAGAGCCCACTGTCCCTGTAAATGTCTTCTCCTGGTGTCCTCAGTCTTAAAGGGTCATGAGATAGGCTGGATAAATTTGGGGCTAATAAATCTGTTTTGTCAGCTTTTAGACAGATACTCCCTAAATGACTAACATGCCTATATGCGGCATTGAGAGGGATTTGACCCAGAGGTTTACCAAATGAAGGTCAAGCCTCTTTAGTTACTTATTGGTCATTTGCAGGTACAAGTGAAGAGTCACAAGTTTTAGCAAAAACCACTTTTTTTAATTTTTAAATTTTTTTTGCAAAAACCACTTTTAAACCCACAAACCATGCTTTTAATGAGTAACAAGTTAGGAAGCCAGGAGTTTGTTTGTCCTTTGTCCCTCTAGTGGTTTCCATGTCATGATTATGTCATGAATACCTCAAAATGGGGATTAAATCTCAAAATGGGTGTCTACCCAGACAAAACATCACCTGATATCTTTGGCTTAGTTTTGGTGTATAGTGGGGACAAGTATGAATGGCAGTGGTGAAGAGTAGAGGAGAGACTCTTTGGGGGGATTTTTCCTTCTGATTAATTTTACCCTTAAGAAAACAATCTGAATTACAGATTTGTCGAGTGCACCTCCCTGGAGTTTCTATTATGAACGGCTTTTTGGCCTAGAAAGTGCCATCCAGGTCTGTGGCAAAGAAAGGGCCTGAAGTGTTCTGAAGGTTTAACTAATATTAACTTTATGTTAGAAACCTAAACTGACTTTCCAGAATGGTTCTACTGTCCGATATTTCAGAGTTTACAGTCATTGTTCATTTTCATATCTTTCTATGTAACCAGAGACTGGGCAGCATGAAGCCTGAGGTGGGGGGAATCAAGCTGATGGAAGGTTCTGTTTTAGCAAATTGTTTCTACTTTTTCTTACATTCCTTTGTTCCTGACTGTTCTGGTTGGCTATTACTGCATACTAGTGATCCCAAAACATTCTGCCTAAAGTAATATTAACAGTTTTATCATTTCTCATAAGTTTTATAAGTCAGGATCTGGGGAAAACTAGGGTGGGTGATTCTGGCTCAGGTCTCGCATATGGTTTAAGTCCATGAGGGGCGTATGGTTTAGGTCTGTCTGTCTGTCTGTCTCTCTCTCTGGTCTGGAGTCTTCTCTGTGTGGTCTCTGTATGGACGATTTGGCTTCCTCAAAACATGATGGTCTCCAGGAATTTGGACTGCTGGCATGAAGCTGAATGTTTCATGAGAAAATTCCAGCAATCTTAGTGGAATCTTCATTATTTTCTAGCCACAGAAGTTGCACAGTTTTACTTCATACAACACTGTATTTGTCACAGGAGTGTCACACACTGCCCTGATTCAGCAGAAGGGAATTGGAATCTACCTCCTGATGGAAGGATGGCAGGGCCCTCGAGAGCACAAAAGGCAGGAGACACTGTCATAGGTCATCTTTGGAAACACAGCCAGCCACCCTGCTCCAGCAGGGCTCCTCAGCATTCCCATTAATTCTATAAAGTACCTAAAAGGGTTTTTACTTTTTTACACTTAAAGTGACCAGGACCCATTTCTCTAGCATGCAGTGGGAACCCTGGCTGGCTCACTCACTCTTACTGGCTCACTCTTATAGTGAAATGTATTTACAGACTCCCACTCAGAATCTGGAACTGGGGTTAGAGAAAGGACAAGGGGAGAGGCAGTGTTTGGAGTCTGAGTTTCCCTCTTTAAGATAATCAGTACAACGATCTCAAGAGGAAAGGGGAGAAGAGAATAAGATCTTGTCTTGCTATGTCTTGACCACCAAAGTCCTGTCCTGCATGACTTAATCAGCTGCCTTTTCAAGAAATGGCAACACTTGTAAAATATTGATAATTCCTTAATAATAGCATTAGCAACAATGCTCGATACTAATGGCGGGAAAAGAAGCAGATGTTTGAGCCTGGGCTATTGCCATCCAGCTGTTCCTCAGCCGAGGCTGAGAGCCAAAACCAGGATTTTAGCCCTATTAGAAAGCCTCTTGTGTTCGTTCTCCTGACTGCCAGGGCTATCAGCCTGCTTCCACACATGGGCCTGGTACTCCAGGGCTGAGACAAAGGGCCTCAGCCATGACTGGCAGAGCACTGTCTTCCAACCCCCCCATTTCAGCTGAGTAGAAAGTCAGCCAGACAACGGGAGGGAGGACAGAGGGCTGGTGGCCATGAGCTCAGACCTTCTAAATGTCTGCAGAGAGGGCTGGGAGTGCAGGATGAGTCAGGAGGAGGGAAAGAGCAGACTTTGCAAGCAATGTTATTAACCCAGTAGAACAATACTGGCCCTGATAGGCGTGGTATTCACTTGCTCATTCCTTCGTTTATTAATTTATTCATCTTGCTATTTTATAAGCTAGGGCACTCTGTGCAATAGAGAGGTGACCAGATCAGGACCCTCATATGGACGGGGGAAATAGGAGAAGGATAAGTGGCTGTGCTGGCCAACCTGTTAACAAAACTTTGGAAGTCATATTGGAGCAGAGGAGGACCAGTATTGTGAGAAACTGTTCACATACACAGCCCGAACCACACGTTGACAGTTGAGGGGGAAACAAACTGGAGAGAATTTCTACGATACAAACCAGGAGTATAAGAGGAGGGCCTGATATCCGCTAATGGCCAGTGTTGATATTTAACTGTCTAACCTCCTCCCGTGGCTCAGACACACACATTTATCTCATAATAACATAATAGGTACTCAGATGTGCTAGGTAATGAAACTTGTTTTCTTTTTCTACACCCCGTGTCAGAGGACAGGAAAGGTGGGAGAAACTGACTTCCAGTCACTTCCAGGATTGGTCCCAGCTCCCTCAGAGCTGTAGGTGCGTTCTGGGACAAGGCACGAGCAGAATTACTGTCCTTGCTCTCTGTCATCCACATTCAGGATGGCACCCCTAGGGAGTCTGCATCCTCTGGTGTCTGCTGGCATTTCATTCTCTCTCTTCTGTGTTCTCCTTCGGGTCTGTCCCCAGGCCCCTGCTGGCCCATGTCTCTCAGTTAACTCCTGCTCCTTGCAGGACACGAGGGCATCTTGCTGCTTTTGTACCTTCAGTGACCATCGGAATCTTTGTGCCATTGGGCTGCTCAGGAGTCATCTATGTCTTCCCTGGTATATCAGGGCCCAGGGAACCTGGGGCTTCCTCAGGCCTCTCCAGTTAGCTGCTTTGGTTCCTCTAAACTCTGCCCTCTGATTCTGCAGCTGGAAAGACTGGGTTTCTATCAAGTTTTGGCCGAAGTTTGGTACTGAGTCCTCCCCTCAGGTGAAAAAGCCATTAAAAAGTGGGTAACTCTCCCCGTTTCCATTTGCCAGATGTCAATTCCTGGCTTGTTGTTGCTTTCTACTGCCTTCGGAGAGTTGCTTTTTAGACTTTTGCTTAGTTTGTCTGTAGGATAGTTGGTTCAATGCAAATTACCAAGTTGGTGTGAAATTGCTGTCCTTCCTCTTGAATAAACGGTAGGAGCAGGATATTGGCTCATCTTTTCTCAGGACCTACCCTGCCCTCATGACTGCTTCCCTTCACGGTTTTTGCTCTGCAATCTCGAGGGGCATGTCACCCCAGTCTGAGAGGATGGGGAGACTTTTTCTGCCTCTTTTTTTTTTTGTATTAAATTCTGAATCCCTTTGGACATTTGAAACTCAAGAGTCCAAGTTTTTCAAACCTCAAATGTTTCTTTTTTGCCTTTCTTCTGAAACAACCATTCCTTTAGATACACATACCACATAGTTTAGCTTGTTCCCAAATCAACAAAAAAAGGTGTGGGGGGATATAGCAGGAAATTATTACCTCAAATACTGGAATTATAATAGGTATCAATTAATATTTCAAAAATTATGCCTTCATATCAGGCATAATGCCTATCTTGAATGATGGTTTGGTGATGGTTAGGTATGACTGAGACTGAGTGCTTCTGATTTTTCAATCAATAGTTGTAATTATTCAAGCTTTCTCATTTCATTCATTCATTCATTCAAGCATGCTTTACTTGTTCAACAAACATTTAGAGAGTGCCTATTATTTGTCAGGTCTTGTTCTAGGTACTAATTATGGAATGAAAAGTTATCAGCAAACCTTAATGAAGGAGGCAAGGCAGGCTGGAATTACACTCTACCTACTCGGTAGAGCAAATTTGAGGCTATATTGGTGCTTTTATTTTAAGGTGGCTTGAAAGAATGAAGAAAGCACAAAACCTGGAACCAGAAAACTAAGTTCCAGTTGATTGTTTGCTAACAATTTCACCTTGGATAAGTCTCTCACTTTCTCTAGGCTGAATCTCACTTTCAGACAGTACATAACTGCAGATGTGGCTAGTCTGAAAGCTTGCTGAGAACAGGAACAGGGGCTGTCCTTCCCTGGCTGGATTGCCCGTTTCTAGCATAGTAATGGCACATGGCAGATCCACGATAGATATTTGTTAAATGAGTGACTAGATGAGCTCTGATTGCTTTTTGGATTGTAGGCTTGTCTTTTTTTTTTTGGTTACCGGGGATTGAACTCGGTTCCTTGCGCTTGCGCAGCAGGGGATGAAACCACTGAGCTAAATCCCTGGCCCTTAGGCTTGTCTTTTTTCTCTCCTGCCTCCCTTCCTTCTTTCCTTCTTCCCTCCCTCCTTCTTTCTTTCCTGGAGATTAAACCCAGAGGCTTTATGCTGAATTACATCCCCAGCCCTTTTTTATTTTTTTATTTTGAGACGGGGTCTTGATAAATTGCCCACATGGGACTCAAACTTATGATCCTCCTGTCTCAGGCTCCCAGAGTGCTGGGATTACAGATGTATGCTATTACACCTGGCTTGGATTACATGCTCTTCTGGTGGACACTTAGAGAATTACTAGGATTCTAGGTTAATGTGGGAAATGCTCTTCTAATTGGAACCCCTCCTCTGGTTGTACTGCTCCCATATATGTTCAGTTCATGACGCTTTGGAAAACATTCGATGGATTTTAGTAGGTTGTACTAGTTAGAGCAGGCAAAGTTACGCTGCAAAAACAAACAATTTGTAGTTTCAGTGGCTTAAAAACAAGTCATTTCTTGTTTATGTTACATACTTAGTACAAGACCGATGAAGGACTCAGCTTCCCACAATCCCTCAGGACCCCTGACTGATGGGCAGCCATCATATGGAACGGTGCTGATGGTCTTCCTAGAGGGAAGAGAGAGGGCAGGAGCTTATCCTGACAATTACTTCACTATTGGGGAAGTGATAGATACCACTTCTGCTCATAATTCATCATCAATAACTAGTCATATCATCTCCCAACCACAGGGAGCCAAGAAGAGAAATGATCACAGAGCCAGAAAAGGAGAACCAGAAATATTTGGGGAAACATCTGGGGGAACAACATGGATAATAATCACAGTACTGCCTTGTGAGGGAGGGCCTGAGCTGGTCCCTGAGGCTGTTCTAGGAAGTAGTGGGAGCATCTTGTCATGTACTTGGATTGTCTTTCTCACTGCTGCTTGGGGCTCCAGGGGCCTTCTCTCCATCTCAAGGGCTCATTGACATTTTAGGCTAATGAATGAAGGCTGAGCCCACGGAGTAGGAGTCAACCTTTCTAAGTGGTTCACAGGTTGCACTCTGGCTGCTGCTGGGACCAGGTCATTGCCCAACGACAGTGGGAAGGATGAAGAGCACATTTCCTTCCTCTGTGGACCATTTACAGTGCTCCCCCTGCACAAGTTCCAAGAGCTGAGAAGTTGTCCGTACGGATCCCAAGGGTTGGCGGGGTGATTTGCACTTGAGTGGAAGGTGGGAGGTTTCTGAATTCTGATTCTAGTCTGACCCTGAGTCCCAAGTCTTCCATACTGACATATCCCCTTTGTCTATCCTTGTTTCCTTTTCTCCAGCTGGGCAGGTATCTGGAAGGTATGTGTATGGGTTGGTGGGTGGGTAGCAAATGGAAAGGAGATATGGTGAGAGTAATGGTTCTGCTTGATTTTCTGTTTTTCCGTATCTTTTCATTTTATATTCGGACCTTGACTTTGGAAACATAAAGCCAGGACTTGACTTTTTTTCTGGTGTTTTTATGCTAACTCTCTCTTTTGACAACTATGTGTCCTTTACCTGTCTAAATTGGTGGCAAGAGGGTTGGTTAGTAGAGCACAGCCAGAAATATGGTGGGGAGAGGGAGGAGAGGTGGAAAGGAAATCATTCAATTAATTTATTAATTGATTAATTGAATCAATTAATATATCCAATAACATCCAGTCTTTTGTATAGTAATGTTCTCCCACAATCTCCCTTTTTTGACATCTGAGGAATCTGTCTGTCTGTCTATCTATCTATCAGGAGTGACCAGAATATATGGTGAATGTTTAAATTTTAAAAACTATCACTATAAAGGGCCAGGGATTTAGCTCAGTGGTTTCGCTGCCTGCTACACAAGCGTAAGGACCTGAGTTCGATCCCTGGTACCAAAAAAACCCACAAAAAACTATCACTATAAAAAAGACATTGCCACTAACCCCCTTCAATATACTCCCCACACTTTGAACACGCTTATCCCATCATTCTTGCCACTTTATAGAGCAGCTCTGAAAGTCCTCTTTCATGAGTGTCTTTACAAGGTGTAATGAAAAATACAGTGCATGCTGCTGTTAGGTGCCACCCCAATGAAAAGGCATTCTCATAAAAACATTATAGTGTGTCCTCATCTACCTTATTTACCAGATCTGGCACTGTGTTACTCCTGGCTCTTGTCCAGTGTTGAAATGACCATGAAAGGTGAATTTTTAAACTGATTTAGGACATCAAGGCAGCCACGACAGCACAACTAAAGACACACAAGAGGACTTTCAGAACTGCTTCAGAAAGTGACAAGAGCAATGGGATAAGTGTGTTCGAGGTGAGGGGGTACATTTTGAGGGAGATTAATGGCAATGTGTCTTTTACTGTAATAAATTTTATAATCTGAAAAATCTCCATATTTTTCAATCACATTGTTCCCTTGCCCCATCTCTGGTGATAAAGTTTTTACACAAACACAAGTCAACAAATGTGTCTCACAAACAAACCGACTAACCCATGAAGGCTTGTGGCTGTGGCTGGCTTTTGACAAAGCCAGGTGATTCCTCCAAAGATGTGAGGGAAAGGGGCTGCAAATTGTAGCATGCTTCACACAATATTCTGGAAATCCAGCCTCTAATGGCTCTGTGCTCCAGAGAGCAAATTTTATCTCAGCCACAGGAGGGCCCCTGCTCCCCTGAACTGCCTGTCTTCCTCAGACTGAATTCAGAGGGAAAATGAGGAGTGGATTCAGGAGCAGAATAACAATAATTTTTTTTTGTATGGGGGTGATGGAGTATTTGGCTCTTATCCAACATTTCTTCAAATCGGTGATGCCTGTGGGTGGCATTTTCAAAGTATTAGCTTGACTGTACTCTGGACAAAAGTCTCTGGCCGAGGCCATTAATGCATATGCAAAACATACCTAACAAGCTCCCTTCCCCCTCCCCAGTTCCCACTCCCACGCCACAGAGGGAGTCGGGGGCATGTTTTGACACTGGCACAAGTGTTGTTTCGCTCCAATGTGACCAGGGTGGAACCAGCTTTCCAGAATGGGGCCTGCAACAGTGAATGAAGGCAGAGGCTTCTCCCAAACCCCTAACCCCAGCCTCTGCCACCGTGTCTCATGGCAGGAACCCTTGCTACCCTCCCTGGGGCAGCTTCCTGTAACCATTTAGTACGATGCAGCAGCCAGACTGTGATCTCACTGTGACTGCACCCACTTAAAATATTAACTATGATGATAAAGAGCAATAATTCTTGCACCTCTGGGGCAAAGACGAGTTTACTTATCTCTTCCACCAGCCCTGAAATGCTGCCATTCAGCCGGTGGGTATAAGCTCTGTTTCTTAGTCCTGTAAATAAGCAACTTGGACAATAACACTTCAGGTTCCAAAGCTTTTGTTGGGTCCATTTTCTGCCAGAAGTTGTTACTGCATAATTTACAGAATAACTGGGACTGGGGACATTTTCAGCTCAGCCAGAAGCAGAGTGGGCCTGGGTGAGGTGAAATCGCGGGTTGGGGTGAGGCGAGGTGGGAGGAAGGTGCAGAATAGAAGTCGGACTGGGATTCTCCTTCCTTCCAAGCCTCAGAGTACTTGGGACGCAGCAAGACCGCTTCAGCGGGTGGCACCGATGGCCTCAGTCATCTTCAGAATGGGGGCAGGGTGCTGCCAAGGACAAGAAAGAATTATTCCAGCAGTGGGGTGATGGTGGTGGTGTTCCTTTAACTGAGCTTTTACACGCCTTGCACAGTCTGGCGGAGGCTGCTTCTTACACTTGCCTAGACTGGCTTAACTCTTCTTTCCACAGAGGGTGTGAGAAGAACCAGCTTCCCCATTAACTTGGGGCCTGCGTTTTATCAACTTCGATCACTCGGGACTCCAGTTCTGGGGACATCTGTGACCTATCGTGCAGTAATAGCTTGGTTTTCCCGTGTTCGGCTCCCTCCCCAAGTACTTAGTGTTAAATCATAGGGGGAGGAAGTGTGAGCAGAGGAAAAACAGCACTATTACATGACCCCCGATGAGACTGCTGTGATAGAATTAAAAGCTGCCGCCCTAGGACATTCTCACAGATGACATTGTGAGGTTGCCAAGGTAACCCACCAGGATACAGTTCCAGCATCTTTGGGGTTGATGCTGGGTAGATGAGGTCAGTTAGAGGTAAGGCCCAGCTGTCCAGGATCTCTCCCCTGGCTGGCCAGCCCATAGCAGGCAGGTGGAAAATCAACTTTCTATGCAACGTAAGTGATTCTAAAGTTTGGCTCCTCATTGGACAGCCCAGGTATAACATACTCTGGTTAATTGTTGAACGTAGGTTACAGGGAACTTTAAAAGATCTGGATGCTAATGTCGCAGTCATTCATTCTGTACCTATTCATTGAACACTTACTATGTGTCAAGTAGGAAAGGTCAAGAGTTCTAGAAAAACCTAAAAAATATGAATCCAAATAGAAAAAAAAATCATTGGAGACATTTACAAACCATTAGTTCTCAAAAAAATATTGAAGGGAAGAAAATGCAAACAATCAGAATAGCCTCAAGGACCTGTTTTTCTTTTTCTTTTTATAAACACACACCAAAACACAACTGTGTGCAAAAATTTTATAAGTGGAAATAATTTGCTTCAAAGAAATCAACTACTTCTTCAACTACCACCATGTTAAACTGCATCCCTTCCCCTGCCTTTTTTCTTTTAAACACCCTGTGGTTAAGTACCTGCTACCACCTATAAGTATCTTTTGCTTTCTCCACTGTAGTGGCCATCAAAGGATCAGAAAGATTTCACATGAGCCCTGACTCGCAGCAGCTCAAGGCCTGATCTGTAAGTAGCATAACGATTCCTCTCTTCGCCTTCCTAAAAGGGAGTTCAAAGCTATGGCCAGTGCCTCTGGACCTTTGTCCTCACACAGGACAAAGGACCTGGATTTGGCCTGTTCCCTGATCTTACTGTTTTCTCCCAGATGGCAAGCTCAAGTGTGGGAGGAAGGGAGAAAATCATGATCCATGATCGTGGTGGCGAGGGAAGGCAGAAAGTGGTGGGTGGAAAGGGAAAGGGGGAACTAAAATCAAACCAGTGATGGGAAGGGCTGGGGGCTGAACTGGGATGGCCACAGGGAAGAAAATGTCTGAGTAGCACTGGTAATAAGATGAGTTCCTGAAAACAAAATAGTGCTTCCTTACCCCCTAGGGTGTGTTATTAGTACCAGAAGGACCTCATTAAAACACTGGGGCCTAAACCAACCCTCCACCGCCCAGGGGCTCCAGCGCCTAAGGACTCCTCTGCCCAAGCAGAAAATGGAGATAATTGACTAAATTATTTCAGCCTTCTCTTTCCAGCTCCTCTTGTAACAATGATAATAATGATAATAGCTAAGTTACAGAGTGCTTCCTAAACACATTTAATAACGCCGAAGGAAGTGTTATATGCCAGATGAACGGGCCCAAAGTCCACCTACTTAACCGAGTGACACAGGAGTAAGGACAGAAACCAGGAAGCCAATTCTAACTATTTGGCTTTGCGTTCCCACTCTCAAGCTCTACACGGTCATTTTGCTTTGTTTAAACAGTTTCAAGGCGACAATCTTTTATGGGTCCACTGCCTCACATCTTCCCTCTGGTCAAGCAGTGCCGTTGTTCTAGCACTTCATGTAATTTTCTCTTTGGGCGACCTCAAGGTTTCAGGGTAGACGATTCCCCAAGTCTCAAATCTCAGAACACCTTATGTAGGTGGAATTCCAGGTGACAAGGGGACAGTGGCATTGTTCTTGTCATGAAGCGCTACTTCCCAAGAAATAACTTGGGCGACACCTGGAAGACGCATGGGGGGGGGGGGGAGCTCCTCCCACCTGTGGAACGGCGCCTAGGAAAGGTCCTCTCTCAAGGTCCCGGCCTCTCTCCCGCCCCCTCCCAACCAGCACCTCCATGGTGGTCACGCTTCCAGCATCTTGGCTCAAATCTTGGGGCATCCTAGTCTCCCACGCGCTCTCCTGACCGCACACAACCTGGTTAGGCGGATCGACAGGGAAGGTCGGTGAGCCTGGGGCGCCTAGATCGTGAGGTCACGAGGACTGCTCTCGGCTCGCCGCTCGGAAGTGGCGGCGCAGAACTAGAAGGGGCGCGGGGCGGGGGACGCTGGGCGGGCCCACGGCTCCCACTGCGGCTGTCACGGCCGCTCGGCTTCCCCTGAAGATGCAGCGCAGCATATTTTGCCCATGAGTTCAGAGGAAGAGGAAGTGTAGCCAGCGGACGCGCGGCGGCGGCGGCGGCTGCGGGGGCGCGTCGGGGCTGGAGCAGGAGCGCGCCGGGCGCAGGTCGCATCGAGCCGGAGCGCGGCGGCCGCGGGCTCTGGGGAGGGACACGCGCGGATCGCCCAAGGGACGGGCACGCGAGGACGCCGTGCCGCCACACTGCCCGCAGCCGCCGGCGCTCACGTTCTCCGCGTGCCGCCGCCGCTGTGTGGCACAAACTTTCCTCCCGGGACGCAGCACGCTGTCTCGAGCCCGCAGCCGCGCCTTCTGCTCCTCCGGTCCGGGAAGGTAGGTGGGGGCGCGGCAGGGCTCCGGGTGTCGGGGGCACGGGCACCTCCTTTTGGTCCTACAGACGAGGTCCCTGGCGAGCGGCGCGAGCCCGCCTGGCACCTCCCAGCAGGTTGCCCCGTGCGGGGGCTCCGGAGCTGCCACAAGAGCCCCTTGGCCTGGGTCCGATGGGGACGGGGGTGATCCTTTGGATGCCAGGGTATTGACCCAACTTCTTTTTAGGGGGAAAACACCCCTGGCGCGTTGGAGAGGCACTCGGAGCAGTACGTTGGGGGTCATGGGCTCTCCTAGGAAGGACTCGTTGGGGACGCTTTGAGGCCACAGGTGGGTCCAGGACACTCGCTACACGTTGTGCTCGGCGAAGGTCGGGCAGGATCCAGCCAGAGTCCAAGTTAGCCGGTGGGGTAGGGCGGAGCGGCGTCCGACGGCGACCGCCCCTCGGTGCGCTGCGAGGTGGGCTTGCTCTTGGCAGAGCTGCAGGGTTGGGACCGACCTGTCCAGCACTCAGAGGGGCGCCTCCCGCACTGGAGGCACAGAGAGTCGGGCATGGAGAGTCACCGCGATGAAAACGGGGACATCCCCTTTTGAAAAAGATTTTCTTCCCTTGCCTTAACCCCGTAAGCGCAAGGGACGCTAAGATGGGCATGGGACTGGGTAGGGAGGAGGAAGCCGGGTTGGCAGGCACGCGCGCCCAGTTCTGGGCCAGGCTGGTGCCCTTCACCTCGGCACTGTTTTTGGCAGGGAGAACCTCGTGGAGGCCAGGATCTGACCCTGCCTAGCTCCCAGCTGCCTGTCTGTCGCTCGAGCTCAGCTGCCCTGTGTGCCCGCGGGGGGTTAAAAAACAAACAACATATTTAGAAGTTTCTGTATGTGAGTGGCTGCCCTGGTTCCCAACAGCAGCTCTTCCTGCATCCATACAGCCGTTTGCAGATACTGGGCATATAGTTGGACCAGGCTCTTCCAACCCTTGCCATCCTGTGTCATCTCAGGATAAGGGAGGCCTTGCCAGGAAGGAAGCCGGTGTAATGTGAGCAACCTCTCGGGCTGTCTGTAGGGCCACCGTGGATCCCATGTGCTCCTGCCTGCCAGGATTCCTAATTTATACCTTTGAACAGCTGAATTCCGAGGAAATTCAAGTGACTCTGTGTTACCAACCCACAGAAGGGTTAAAGCAACAGGCTGTTGGGCACTTTGGTGCGGGTGTGCCAACCTCGGTGAAATCACTTTGACCTCAGGTGGAGCTCTGCATCCTCTTTTACCCCCAGTGGGTTTCTGGGCTGCCTCAGTGGGCCCCAGGGCTGGGCTGTCATCTCAGGCTCCGTTTGTGTAGCAGGTCATTAGGTTGCTTTTCTTTGTTCTGCTTTGGGCTGCATGGACATAGGGCAAATAGAAGTGAAGTACTGTACAGTGAGCTAACAGATTTGGTGCAGGAATTGAAATAGGATAAACTGGGAATACAATTCAGTGAGTTCTTTTTCTCCCTCTTGAGCAGGAATTTTTGGCTTACATTCAAATAATTGCTTTGTCTGTAGGGAAACAGGCAGAAAATCTTTGGCATGAGTGATGTGAGTTCCTGTAAAGCTACTTGTGCGCCTCAGATCTTTACTTTTTGTCACAATTGAAACTATGTGGTTCCATAGCTTGGTGGGCACGGGTGCCTTGCCAGATGTCTAACTTGGGCCAAGGAAAGGGCACTGTGACACTACTCCATCCCTTTTTTGAGGCAGAAGAGTTGCAGGAACAATAACCACCCAAATAGCCGTACCTGCAGTCTATAATGAGCATTTGTTGTGTTGATTTTATTATACATCTGTCCACTCATTCTGTTTTCCATCCAGCAGTCCAGCTTTTTTTTTTTTTTTTTTTTGGGTACTGGAAATCGAACTCGGGTCCTTGCGCTTGTGCAGCAGGTGGCGAAACCACTGAGCTAAATCCCCAGCCCAGTCGAGCTTTTTTTTAATGAATTTTGAAGTAAATTACAGACATCAGCAAAGGTCATGTGTAAATACTGTATTTCAGCACACACTTTATTAGAGTTCAATATGTTAATGGTTTTCTTGAGGTAAAATTTATGTATAGTAAAATACACAAATCCTTGGGAGTAGTGCTGTCTGTGCAGTGTTTCGCGTAGCAGTGACCTATGCATCTCTAGTCCCTATCAAGACAGGGAGCATTACCATCACCCAAGAAAGTTTCTTCATCCTTTCTGTCAGCTGGCCCCTGGCCCTGCCTTGTCAGTGGCAAATACTGCTGTTTCTTACCATTGGTTAATTTTTCCTTTCCTTGAATTTCATACAAATTGAATTCTGTGCTGTTGTATAAAGTTTCTTTCACTTCATATGTTTTTTCTAGATTCATGTGTGTTGTATATATCAGTAATTTTGACTTTTTTACTGCTGAGTTATATTCTGGAGGTATATTTATACCACATATTTTTTATATATTTCCTTGTCTATAAACACATGAGGTATGCCTGTTTTTTTGTTTTGTTATTGTGAGCAAAACTGCTAGGAACATTCATGTATAAGGCTTCCTAGGGACGTTATTTCCCCTTTCTCATGGATAAATACCGTGGAGTGAATTGCTGGGTCACAGAGGAGAGGTATATGTGAACCTTCTAAGAAATTGCCAGACCTTTTTCCAGACTGGTGATACCATTTTACACTCCCACCAGAAAAGGATACAAGTCTGAAATTCTGAGTACTTTATTACAAGCCTATTTTCCTATCCCAAAGTCAACACTGTGGTTTGATTAGTGTTCTCCTGGGACTAGAGGAACCCAGAAATTGGGACCCCCGGAGACAGTTTGGCACATGTTCTTTTTATAGGTAGGCTGTAGGAAGTCACTGACTCTGCCAGTAAATGGGTTTAAACTTAAATTATTATAGACGATTAGATGAATATTTTATCTTTAGAGATCTTCAGAGAAGGCAATTCCATCAGGGAAGATACCCTTGGTTGGTAAAGACTGATTGAGTACTTTCTATAAAAAGAAAAAATAAGCCCCAAGCCCCACAGAATTCCACTAAACTTCTGCTTAGAAACTCCAGTGGGGACTCCTGGCCTCTTGGTCTTGTTGATGTGAACTTGGTGGAGATTCCCCTTGGACTTCACCAGCCTGGGCAGCTGGCTGCTGAAAGGAGTTGTGTTTCCTTTGTGAAGCTGGTCAGCTTTGGCGTTTTGAAGACTCTTAGGATAGCTTTCCTGTGAAAGTGATTTGGCCTCTCTGCAAGGAACATGGCCTGTCAGCACCCCTCTTATTATCCTAGCTGAGAAAATGGCCCTGACCCCCTCAGGTCCCCTTCCACCTTAGTCCCCATCTGTGGGGCCAGCAACAGAAACCTAGCCCTTGTCCTGTTCAGGAAACAGGAAGTGAGCCTCTCTGCTTGGTGGAACCTAGGATGAAAGTTTTACATTTCCTCAGTGTGTCCCAGTGCTGACCAAGCTTTGCCAGGGATCAGATGACTGGTTGTGCAGTCCTGAGATACTCTACTGTGTTTTCGCACTGTTCCACTCATCCTAGCACAGTGAGTGTAGTACAGTGCCCGCCACAGGGTAGAGACACAATAAACATTAGCTGAATGACTTGGAGTACCCACCTGCTTCTCTGGGGGTTGACAGTGGTGCCAAGATGCCAAGGTTCTGGGATATGTTTTACTACAGAACCATTGCCCTAGCCAAGCAGACAGGCTCAGAGTGCTTGGACCTAGGAAACCTTTGCTGAATGTAAACTTTCATTGTCCTCAGCACCATCCTTTTTCACTACAGGTTTTACTTTTGTTATTAACAAAACAATTATAGCTACCAGATGCTAAGAGCTCATTACTCTTTGCCAAACACTGTTGGGCACTTTATATGCATTATCTGAATTTAATCTTCTTGAAAGTACTGATAATTATTTGTAGTTTAGCCTGGAGGAAACTGAAGTTTAGCAGGTTAATTTGCCTTAAATTCATATTTTCATATTTCCAAGACTCCTTTTGGGGGAGAGAGAACTGTGACATTTTGGTTTAGCAAAAGCAGAGACCAGATACAAGCACAGAATTCAAAACACAGCAAAGTCATAGGACAATAGAAATGTCAAATAGAAGAGCAAAGTTACAGGAAATGACACACCGGAGTCACTTTCTTTAGTAGGGTGTTCTGTTTTTCTCTTTCTGTTTTAAACTTGCAGTATGAGGTGCAGCCAGGGCCTGTACTGCTTTAGGTAATAATTTAAGATTTTTTTGATTGGTTAGGATTGTGATTTTATTGAAGAAAAAAAAATGCCAGCTGTTTGGTTTGAATGTGTCTCTGAGGTCTTCAATACAATAGCCACATGAATTAAAATTATGTGTAGGTATTAGTGAATTAAAATGAGATAAGATAAGCATGCAGCGCCTTAGTCTCGCTAACCACATTGCAAGTGGCCTGGAGCCACATGTGGCTGGTGGCTGCTAAACTGGTCAGCAGAGATGTGGAGTGTTTAGTTACTGTTGGAAGCTCTGTGTGACAGAGCTACTTTATAGTAGACATTTCCTTGTTTCCCTACAGTTAAGAATGAGCAACAGACGGTGGCAGAGGCTTAGGCTAGTTTTCACCGACGAAGAGATAAATTTAGCAGACATTTCCTTTTGTGTTTACCTTTTAAAGGTGTGTGTGTGTGCGTGTGTGATCTTTGCTCTTGTTCACATTTGGGTTTTGACGTCAGTTTGAGTTTTCCTCTTCTCCAGGGCCCCCAAAGAGGCTTTCATTATTACCATTGCATATTTCCTCAAGATGTGGTCTCATAAAGGATCAGGATAGCAGGTGAGCCATAGCCACGGCTTGATCCCTGTTAATTTCTTGTTCTCCAAATAAGAATTCGGTTCAGCTTTTAAGTATGCATTTGTGTGCCTTACTCCCTACCTGGGCTGAATTCAGGAAGAAAAATCGCTCTCAGCAGGCCACAGCCAAAGAGCTAGAAAATCAGCTCACATTCTATGGTGATGGCTACCTGCCAGGACCGAGATGGAAGAGACACCGTTTGGGGTACTCGAAGGCTCATTTGGGGTTTCCCTGGGTATGACCTGCCTCTGGGATGCAGGGAGTGGTGGAGAAGGCTAGCACTTTCGGTATCAGGGCTGTACTGTTTCACTTCCTGCCTCTGTGTGGGGCTCGCGACTCCAGATTCAGGGAGAGGGGAAGCCAATCCTCAGGTGTCAGCAGCCAGCCTGTACCAGGCAGAGGTGGAACATCAGCGCTGCTTTATGATCCTGTAAGGAGGCTTCTACACCTTTCAGCCAGGGAGCCAGGTGCCCTTCAGGACTAATTTTCCTTGGCTTTTACAACTGAAATGTCCCATTTTGTTGTACCATAGGCAGATCTGTGTGTGTGTGTGTGTACATGTGCACATTTTGAAACTACCCTACTTTGCACTTTACATTATCCTGAGGAATCCTATAGGCTTTATGGACTAGCTCCCAGATTCCTCAGATTTTGGGAAGCTGTGTAATAGATCTTATCCATAAAGTTGGAGAAGAAGAGATTTGATTAATCACAGCCTGGTTAGTGGAACATGAGCACATCATATATTAACAAATTTCTGAAATACACAGTACAAGAAATCATACTTTTCATTAATACTAATAAATGTGAGAAATTTTGGAAATTTTCTAGTGTCTTGTGCCATCTTAGAAATACTCATTTCAGTGTAATTATGGCTATGGGCCAGAGCAGGTTGAAAGCATCTTCATAATGGGTAACAAGTACTACTAATACAGCATTAAAATTGTAAACATTTGTACTGCTCATTCTACAGACCTGAGATCTTCTAATCCCTGTTTACTGTTAACATCGTATCTCTCCAAAGTGGCACGCTGGGTGGTTGCTAAGAAGAGCAGTGTGGGACAGAAAAGGAGAGTGGCGATGTCCAGTGTGATCTCAAGGTTTGAGAAGTAGTGTCCAGCTTCTAGTAAGTAATTGTGGTGCTTTAAGAAGGGAAGAAAAAATTTTTTTTCTTTCAATTTACGTGTACTATTTTTTTTTTCAAGAGGCTAAGTTATCAGGATATGAAAAGTTGTTTGAGCCTCACTATTTAATAAATGGAGCCTTAGGTGTTTGTGTGACCTAGACAGTGTCATAAAAATACACACTGAGAAGGTAAGGGCCACACACTGAGAAGATCTTGGAATCTCTTCTGTATGTCGTTCTCTGTCATGCATAGATGGTAAGTGTAAACGCAGGATAGAAGGACAGAGAGAAGGGGAAGGCATAGGGGTTGTGTCCACGCAGTTTTATTCATACAAAAAATGAAAGATGTGAAGCAGATAAGATAAAAAGTAAGCATTGGTTACACCCAGGTGGCAGGCACACGAATGTCTCATTTTCTGTACCTTCCATAGAGTTGAAGTGGTTTGTAATTGAAATAATTTTAGAAAAGTCAAACAGGAGAAGGCTGGGGATGAAACTTAGGGTGTGACTGTTTGGGAGGATGGCAGAGGAACCTGGGACCTGAAAGTGGTACCAGTGGTAGAAAAGATTCAAGAGAATGGGAATGGGGAAGCAGAGAGAGCTCTGGGCTGTGCTTCTCCGCCCAGGAGATCCTGTGCCTCCCTGAATCTTCCCTGACGGTCAGAAGATTGGACAGGGTTGGGAGTGGGAAGAAACTAAGTTTCCCAGTGCTGGCTGCATGCTAAGTCGCCTGGAAGGTTAGAAAAGTACTTGTGCTCGGTCCTTACCCCCATTGCCTGGATATCAGGACTTTTAAACAACTTTCCAGGATTCTTCCCAAGGACAGCCAAGATTGAGAACCACTGCTGCGGCCCAGAGCTTCTCAAACTTCGCCATGAGTCAAACTTTAATGAAGAACTGCTCATGAGAGTATAGATTCTGATTCAGCAGGTCTGGGCTGGGGCCTGGGAGCCTGCATTTCTAGTAAGCTTTCAGTACCTGCTGCTGGTGGTCGCAGGATTACAGTTGGGGTAGGGAGTTCTGAGGGGGAGCTATTTTTTAATGAGGGCTTTAGTGATGGAGAGAGCAGCTGAGACCATATGTACTGAGGAAGGGCCCCCCACGGAGATGGTGGTGGTTTGTGGGGTGGGGCTGGTCACGGGAGGCAAGTGTTTCCTTTTCACAATGTAAACACCACTTCTCTTGTTGTATAACAAATTACTCTAGAATTCTGCCCTGAAGAGTCTGTTCTCAACTCCTCTACAATCCCTCTGGGACAGGAGTAGACTTGGAATGTGAACAGCCTGTATCAATCACCTATGGATGTGTAACAAGTTACCCCAAAACTGAGAGACTTAGGATAACAACCAATCACTGTCTGCACGGTTTCCAGGAGTCTGGGCTCCAGAAGTGGCTAGCTGGGTGGTCCAAACTCAGCCTCTCCTGAGGTTGCAGTCACCGTGTCTGCTGGGGTGTAGCTCAGTGATGGAGTGCTTGGCTAGCATGCTGGGAGCTCTGGGTTTGAGCTCCAGCACCAGGGAAAAGAAAAATGTAGGCTAGGTAAGTCACTGTGGGACTAAGGGTGCCCCTCCCATGTGGGCGTTGAATTAGTGCTGCCTTTTCAGGAGGCCTCTCATTCCCAGCCACGGCACTCAGGGAGCGATGGATAGAGTGACTTTACTGCATACTAGCTGGTTGCCCCCAGATCGAGTCATTCAAGAGGCCCCAAGGTGGAACCCATGTTGTCGCCTATAACCTAGCCTAGGAAATCACACTCTGTCATTTCGCAGTAGCCTATGGCAGCCCAGGTCAGCCCTGATCAGCATGGGAGGGGACACACAGAGTTCGAATTACCAGGAACACCCCTGAGGGACACCTTGGAGGCTGGCTATGTTCCCTTATTGTTTATAATCATGAAGATAATGTGTCCTCAACACAAGGAAACTTGAAAATATCTCCCATGAGCTCATGACCCAGAGGAAAATTCTGTTAACATGCAGTCTCTGTCCTATTTTAAAAAAATAATGTGGATTTTATATACAAACACATATGCACTTGAAAAGGTTGGTACCATATAATACTACTGTTTCATGTAGATTGTTTATTACACTTACCATTGGATTATAAATGCTTTTGATGGGTAAATTTTAGTTATTCTTGAGTTTCTTAAAGTATGTTTGTAGGATATCATAATTTGCCACCAACTGAATAGTTGTCTGATTTTTCAGGTTTTCATTTATGAAGTGTGATAAAAATACAGTGAATGTTTAAATTTAAAAAATTATTACACTAGGAGGAAAGTTAATCTCTTTAATAAATGGTGTTGGGAAAATTGAATATTCATAGGCAGAAGACCCATATATTTCATCATGTACTAAACTAAAATCAAAATGGATCAAAGAGCTAAATATTAAAACAAAAACAATCTGCTGAAAGTAGGTAAACTCTTGAAGACATAGGCACAGGCATAGGCATAGGCAAGGACTTACTGGACAGAACTCCAATTGCACAAGAAATAATACCAAGAATCAACAACTAGGATCATATTAGATTAAAAATCTTCTGCACAACAAAGGAAGCAGCTATCCCAGTGAAAAGATAACCCACAGAATGGTAAAAAAATTTTTGCCAGCTATTTCTCGGACAGAGGACTAACATCTAGACTATATAAAGAACTCAGAAAAACCAGACCCTTCCCAAATTAAAAGACCCAGTCAAAAAATGGGCAGCTGAAATAGAAAACGCTTCACAGAAGAAGTACAAATGGCCAAAAAATACATGAAAAATATTCATCATTGCTAGCTATTAGAGAAACGCAAATTAAAACAACACTGAGATTCCGTCTTACTTCAGAAAGAGTGGCTATCATCAGGAAATCAGATAACAGCATCCTGGCAAGGGTGCAGGGAAAAAGGAACACTTCTACATTGTTGGTGGGAATGTAAGCTAGTACAATCACTATGGAAATCAGTGTGGAGATTCCTCAAAAAACTAAAGCTAGAAATTACACTTGACCTAGCTAACCCCTTCTAGGTACCTTCCCGAAAGAGTTAAAAGACATATTACAAGAATACATGCATGCCCATGCTTATAGCATCACAGTTCAGAATAGCTGAATCTTGGAAGTGGACTACATGCCCATCAGCAGATGATTAGATAAAGAAAATGAGATATTTATACACAGTGGAGTACTATGGTGCCATAAAGAAAGATAAACTTGAGGCATTCATGGGTAAATGGATTCAACTTGACACCATAATGTTAAGTGAAATGAGTCAGACACACAAGCTTAAATATCACATGTTTTCTCATATGTGAGAGAAAAAAATATAAATAAGGAACAAAGTAGAAAATAAATAGGAAATAGGGAGGTCTTTTACAAATGGTTGGGGGAACAAGACATGGAAAGAGAGTTGAGGGGAGGGAAAGGAATGGGAAAAAAGTGAAGAGAAAAATGATGAAAACAGAGCGCTTTTTCTTGGTACCGGGAATCAAACTCTGGACCTTGCGCTTACAAGGCAGGCGATAGCACCACTGAGCTAAATCCCCAGCCTGAAAACAGAGCTTTTGCAAATGGGAAAAGGACCAAGATTTGGAAGGAGCACGGAGGGAGGGATGGGGTAGGGGATTAAAAAAAAGGATTAAGGGCCAAGGATTTAGCTCAGTGGTTCTGCCGCCTGCCCTGCAAGCACAAGGACCGGAGTTCAATCCCCGGTACCAAAAAAAGAAAAAGAATTAAGATGTACAGTATTATGTATATGGGCCAATTCCCGGTGATAAATGCAATTATTTACTGCAAACATGTACTAATAAAAAATTATTACACCAGAAGACATATTGCCATTAATCTCCCTACAAATACTCCTTTTTCCTTTGAACACATTTATCCCATTGTTCTTGCCACTTTCTGACACAGTTCTGGAAGTCTTTTGTGAGTATCAGTTGTTGCACTGTCGAAGCTGCCTTGATGTCCTGAATCAATTAAAAACATTTGCCTTTCATAGTCATTTTGACTTTGGGGAAGAGCTAGAAGTCACAAGGTGCCAGATCAGGTGAATAAAGTGGATAAGGACACACTGTAATGTTTTTCTGAGCCTGCCTTTCCACTGGATGTCACTCAGAAGTAGCATTTACCATGTTTTTGATCACATCTCATAAAGACAGTCACAAAAGATTTCCAGAACCGCTCCAGAAAATGGCAAGAGTGATGGGATAAGTGTGTTAAAAGCGAGGGAAGTATTTTGAGAAGGATTAACGGCAGAATGTCTTTTACTGTCATAAAATTTTTAAATTTAAATATCACCATATATTTTGATCATCCCTTGTTTATTTCCGGATTGAGAGAGATGTTATTATGTAAGGACTTCCTAACTTGGATCACCAGATCTTTGAGTGACTGAATGATGTAATAAACACACTTAAGTCTTCAAATATGGAAAGTATTGAGTGTAGAAATAAGAGATGAGTTTGCCAGCTGACCCAGCGTCATTGCATGTAATTGCTCTTTCTCTGGTTGCTGGTCATGAGCTGTTGGCATTTGCTAAAATTAGCTTTACAGGCTGCCTCCGATTAGTGGCAAGTGTGGTAAGTGAGGGCTCACTCTTAATGAAACTCATTTATATTTGAAAATATAACTACATTTATTACCCCCATCATTTAAATGTGTGCATACTTACTTGACAGTAAAAATGAGCTTTTAAACTAAAGCTTTCATAAACTGTAACTGAATAGTTTTAGAAGGTGATCTTTTTGAAGTGGGTTTCCATTGTCTTATGGACATCTTTGGAAGCCTTTCAGACACAAATTAGAAATAACTTTTAAAATAGTGATTTTGACATTCAAAATGACAAAGGATATTATGTCCCATTGCTGTTCAGCTTTGTCTGGGGCCAAGTCTATGGTGATGTGCTCTGTAGCAGCGTTTTTCTCTGAATGCTCTGTGCTCTGTCCAGACTTCTAGAACAGCCAACCATACCACGCAGTGTATATCTACTCATTATCTTTGTGCTCCTTTCATCTGTGACCTTCATGAGGGCAGGGTCTGGCTTTCTGAGTTTTTCTGTTTGTTAATTGAGGGCCTGACTCTGAGAAGCCCTTGAGTAGATTTTGAATGGAGGGATGGATGAATTTTGGAACATGAGTTCTTCCCTTGTGAAGTTGACAGCTCCGATACAAAGTTGGTCCGCTGTGTACTGAAGATACACTGCACTTTAGCGTTGACTCGGGAGATGTTGATTTTCCAGGATGTCACCATTTGAGTGGTTTTCTGGCCATTTGCTATGTTTAACATCGTCTCCATGCAGTTGGTCTCAGAACCTTCCTCTGATTTCC
The DNA here is from genome assembly GCF_000247695.1 of Heterocephalus glaber. The sequence goes on along the minus strand of NW_004624821.1, from coordinate 1,752,121 downwards.
TCCTTAAAAAGCATCTAGTTCTAATTACTCTTAGCCAATTTTTGCTGGAGAACTATATGCATATTTTGGCTGTTTTCACTTGTTTCACCACAAATGGGGAAATAGCTCTTCTCTTTCTTCTACTCTTTAGATCGTGTGGAAAGTTTCTCTTGGTCCCCTGATGCTCAGAAGGCTCATACACATAGCACAGGGATGGCTTTTGAGAAGAAAGAAAAAGAAAACCAAATGCCTATTCAACTGTCCATAAAAGTGGATGAAACAAACACCTCACACAAAATACATAGTCCAAGTTCCCTTTGAGGTGTCACTGTGAGGTAACTGTAGGGATTTGGAGGGGCAGACCTGCAGGAGCTCCATGGCAGATCTCAGGGTCCTTAGACGCTGGCCCGAGGTTTCTCAACCCCAGATAGGAAAGGATGTTGTAATGTTCCTTCCAGAACTCTCTAAGGGTCAAATTTGTATCCAGGACCATCTAGAAGCACAAGCGGCTGGCATTTGGGTCATAACTCAAGATGGTTCGTAAGTTAAAACTAAAATTCCTGTTGTAACCCAAGTTGTTTGTATGTAAGACCAGTCATGACTCGGGTCCACTGTACTTGTGTGTGTGAGGGGGAATCTCGTGAGACACAGGTGACTCTTATCATGTCTGCTTGGCCGTGCAGACATGGAGTGCGGACTGGGGAGATGACGTAGATCCACTGAACAGTGGGAGGAGTGTCTTGGATTTTGGAGCCACGTTTCAAAACCATCTCACTATTTACTTTCCACCTTACCAGACACCTTGACCCCTGAAGGAGCTATGCTTCTAGAGTGACAGTCCCTGAAAGTAGGTGAGGGGAGGTGCAGCCGTGCCTGGCGTCTTCTGCCTGGATGTGGAGTCCAGTTCCTTAGACTCTTCTCTGCTCCTCTCCCACTTCCCTCAAAGGACCAAACCCATCCAGCCTCTTGCAGGCTTCTAATGTGAGTATGCTTTTGGGTATTTGGCATAGTAGTGCTCAAGTTCCAAAACTCTGCAATGATGTAAAGCACTGTTGTATCTTATTTTTCTTCCTTTTTGTAACATAGATTTTTTGACTGTAATGGATATTTTTCGAATGATGTAAAAGTCTTTCCCATTTTGATGGGGTGAAGGTGGCTAGCAACTGCCCTGTGTGTCTCCCTTCTCAGAGAACACTGCTTTTAGAAAGCAGTTGCTTAAACAGGGTTGCACACACTCCAAGGAAATGAATCTCTAAAGTTTGAAACCCCAAAGATTCAGATATTAAAGGTCTTCTTTTGGCTAGTACTGTTTATTTTTTTCTGTGTTTGATCACATAGATGATTTGCCCAGAGTCCCTTTATATCCTCTGATATCAAGTACGTACCCCTTGGGTGAAACTTGAGCAGAGACTTCAAGTTTGGGACATTCTGTTGTGATTTGGAAATTTTTCTCATGCTTCTTGGTACCTGCCCCCTACCGTCCTCAGCTCTTTCTGAATGTATCTGACTCATCCTGATAACCATTTCCTTTCTGGTTTCAGGTGACTTAGCCTTCATGGAAGAAATTCAATTTTTAAATTAAAATTTTAAAATTAACTAGAAAATTATGGACAGAATTAAATCACACTAAAATGTTAGTGGCTACCAGGAGTCTTAATTTATTGCTCTTTCCATGGAGATGCTTTCGGTTTTGAAGGGCAACTCTTAGTTCACCGGAATAAGTCTCTAATGCTGGAATTTACAAAATAGAGTAGCAGAAATTGTTTCAGGAACAGGTATTTTCTTGGTGGTCCCCCAGTGCCCAGCCTTCTGGAGTGAGGCCTCACTGCTTCCCCTTGCTTGTCAACCTGTGCAACTTGGCCCATGTCCATTGTGTCCCAGCTTGGGCCCAGGATAAGCGTGCCTTGACACCATGCAGAAAACAGTCCTTCTCCTCCTAGCTCTGTGATGTACCTGCAAGTGACTACTGTGGACACTGACAGCAGATGAACATGCCTGCTGTAAACGGCGCTTTCAGTTTTCATTCAGAACTGAAACTCAGAATGTAAATTTTGTGTCTTCCTTTTATTCCAAGTTAGCATTATTGTTGGGCATATTTTTGTACAGCCATATGGCCACATATTATTGATGCATTTTTGAACATTTCAGTGAAATTTGAGTTTGGGGAAGTACATGAATCAGTAAGCAGTCTGCTCGATGGCTCAGTGATTGTCACAAAGCGAACACCTGCGTAACCTGAACCCAGGTCAAGGGGCAGCATGATGGGGACCCCAGAAGCCCCTCATACTTCCATGCAGTCACTGCCCCCCAGGGTGACCAGTACCCCAGCTTCTAATGCCACAGAGTGGTCTTGTCTGTTTTGGAACTCTACATAAAGGGAAAAGAAAGTATGCACGAAGAGCCCATATAGCAACATGGACAAGCGCCGACTCCTTTGTGGTTTGGGCCTTCACCCATGTTGTTATGTGTGCTCTTAGTTTCTGTATTTTCCTTGCCTCATAATATTTGGTTGTACGAACATGCCACACTTTATCTGTTCTACTGCAAGGCATTTATGAGGGGAGAGTCTAGCACTGAGCTTTTCTGAATAGTGATATTGGGAGCTTGCCTGCTTTCTTTTTCTCTTTCTTTCTTCCTTTCCTCTCCTTTTTTGTAGAGAAGCTTGACCCCAGGGCCTTTTCACTGAGCTACATTGCAACCAGCCCTTTTTGTTTTTTATTTTGCCAAGTCATAAATTGCCTAGGCTGTGCTTGAACTCATGATCCTGCTACCTCAGCCTCCCAGGGTGCTGGGATTACAGATGTGTACCACCACTCCTGGCTACCCTGAGCCTTCCAGTATGTACAACCTGACACATTTTTGTTGGCACATACAGTACCTAGGAGAGGAAGTTTGGGGGTCACCGGACACAAATAGGCCGTATTCGGTTTCCCCACACATTGCCAGTTTTCCACGGTGGTTGTACAAACTGCACCCTCAGGATCAGGGTAGGGGAGTTCCATTTGATTCACTCACCAGCACTTGGTACAGGCTGACTATCCCACATCTGAAGTGGTTGAGACCAGAAGTCTTTCAGATTTTGGAGCTTTTTGGATCTTGGAGTGTTTGCTTAGAATTTATCAGCTGAGCATCCCTCATCTGAAAATCTGAATCCCGTAATGCTGTGAAAGCTTGTTTTTGAGCATCATCTCTCAAAAAGTTTCGCATTTTGGAGCATTTCAGATTTTGGAATTTTGGATTGGGGATGCTTACCCTGTCCTGTCAGCTTTAAAAACACTTAAGTTGGGCTGGAGATTTAGCTCAGTGGTTCTGCCGCCTGCCTCTGCAAACTCAAGCACCTGACTTTGATCCCCAGTACCAAAAAAACATTTAAGCGGTTCTAGAGATAACGTACATGTGAAGCTTCATTGTGATTCTCCTTTCACTTCCCGGATGAGCAGTGACGTTGAGCTGCTTTTCATCTGTTCCTTGGTCATCTGCGTGCTTGTTCAGGCATTTTACAGATTCGCTTTCAGGTGTTCTGTCTTTTCCCTAACGGATTTGTGGGAGTCCTTTGATTGTGGTCACACTTGTGCTGGTGAGTGAATGCAGTGGTGCCAGGGTTCAGCTCATGCTGCTTGTGAGAGCTGAGCGTTGCATTTTAGCCTAACCCCGCTCCATGACGTCATGTCGGTAGCCTGAAGTCTGCACAGCAGGAGCGTTTATGCCACAGAACTTGGCTAACATTACCCATCAGAGCTTTCCCATTCTTGGAGAGCTGGTTGACCAGTTCACACCAGGTAAATGTATTGTGCTTTCACCCAGGCTCTGGATTGCCTTTTTACTCTTTAAAATGTGTTTTGAGGAACAAACATTTTTAATCTTTTTGGTACCAGGGATCGAACTCGGGTCCATGTGGTTGCGCAGCAGGTGTCAAAACCACTGAGCTAAATCCCCGGCCCCAGACATTTTTAATCTTAATCTATGCCACTCTATCAAGATTTTCCCTATTGAGGATGAGCTTTTGTGTCCTGTGTAAGAAAAATTTGATTTTACTGCCATGTTTCTTTATATGACTAGCTAATCATGATCAGTTTTGAAATGTATGCTTTGGGTAACTTTTCCCCTAGTGACGTGGCACTGTCATGAACTGTTGTACAGGTTGCTCACAGGGGGATGAGCAGGGCCCTAAATGTAGCCCTTGCTCTACTCTGTAAGCCACACCTGGGACAGGGCTGCGTTCCTTGGAGGAAAAACCACCACCTGCCTCCTTTTTTCATTCTCAGGAAGGCGCCCTATGGGTGAATGGTGGTGGCCCTGACTCCCTGACACCCGTACCCCCGGGGTGTCTTCCCGGCCTGCAGGACTACCCTGCCTCTCCCACCCCCGGTGCAGGCTTTCCTGCCTCCCTGCTTTTGTTCTTGGCTTCATCTCTACACAGTCACATTCCAAATTTGTGTGGCAAATCCTATCTGAAACTCCTCTCTGGGCTTCCGCCTCTCTTGTCTTGTCTTGTGTCGTAATTACGTGTCCTTCCTTGCTCACCAGCCTAACCTTGAGGGCGGTGGCCACACTGTCTGAATCCCTGATGGTGCTTTGCCCCTAACAGATGTGCAGGAGTCTGCCTGAATGAGCACTATGGCGAGATTCTGGCCTCTGCAGTCTTGTCCTGGTGGCAGTGGTGCCTTCTCACCCCAGCCGCCTATTCCCAGCACTCAGCAGCCTCCCTGTTCATTTCCTGTCTGCTTTGCCCTGGCTGATGCCAGTTGGCTTCATCTTCAACAGTTAAGTCTGCGGCCTCTGAACATCAGCTACTATATCTGCAGAACTCCAGAGTGTTTTACAAGTAATCAGTCCATGCAGACTGCCCATAAATCATGTCTGCTCGGGCCTTTGGACACTAATGTTCCCTTATTAAGGCGTAAGTAAGCCTTCCTGTTCCCATGCATTCTGTGAGACGCTTTTTTAATGACTGAAAAGTATGGCCTGTTTTCCACTTCACCACCCACCTCCTCCCACTCTCCCCGCCCCACACCCTCGATGCTTTTTTGAGGTTCAGTTTGTTTTTCTGCAGCTTGCCAAATTGCCTTAGGAAATTGGGTACCTTGTGAATGAATTGAGCAGAAGGAAATTCTTATCTCCAAGAGGAAGCAGTCACTGTGTTTCTATGTGTGATATTCTTGGCCAAATATATTAGATATTTTCGTGAGCTAGACCGATGGCGGTGGCACTGGGAGCTCATAGTCAGTTCACAACAGGAAAACACCTTCCCCCAAGTCTGGGGAGCAGATTAAAGGGCATCTCGTGAATGTCAGCCTGCCGAAATGAACAGAGAACTTGTGTTGTTTTGAATCCCATGAGAGAGTGGTAGCTCAGCTCACCCTACATGCACGTGATTTTAACGTTTTTCCATTTTCTTTTCAAACAGGAGCTACAGATCTTCCCTCTAATACATGTGAATTTCTGCTCCCAGTCTTTCTGGCCCTGCTATTAGTGTTCAGTTTTCATTTTGGTCTGAAATGACTCTAAGAGCGTAGTAGCATACTATTATGTCCTACAGATTGGTCTAAAAAAAGAAGAAAAGGGACTTTTAGACAAGGCCCATAAAAACACCGCCATCTACTTTTTAGAGATGTTTTATGAATATAAACTCTTGTCTAAATAATTATTGTCGAGGGTAGAAAGGACTCTAGAATTTAGAAATTGCAACAACAACTTATTATTCTCTCTTAGCAACCACAAGGAAGGTGACACAGCTCTTATTTTTCTAACAGACCAGCTGACACCGTAATGCACTGTATTGCTTTCTGGTCCCATTTTTTAAATCATGTATACGGATTATAGTGGAACCGAGGCACTCTGAGGTATTATTTTCCTCAGATGAAGAAACAAGGCATAAAACAGGTGTTGTTTTGTTGTCATTTAAAAACCACAGGATGGCTGGTAATGGTGTCCTAAGAGAAGGAGACAGCAGTCCGGGTCCTGCACATAGTGCTCTGGATTCAGGATCTATGCTAAGGGACACTCTTGAGCTCCTCTGGGCTGAGGCCCTCTGTGTATTCTTCAGGAGTTTTAGAGATCTTCTCTACTGTGGTGCTTAAAAACAAAATCTCTGAAAAAAAGTTTACCCCTTTTTTGTTTTCATTCTCCGGGCAGCTGCTGAAATGGGTTGTGGATTGAACAAGTTGGAGAAGCGCGACGAGAAACGGCCTGGGAATATCTACTCAACTTTGAAGAGGCCTCAGGTAGAAACTAAGGTAGACGTGGCCTATGAATACCGCTTCCTGGAGTTCACGACGCTGAGTGCCGGTGAGTACCGGCCAGCCAGCTCTGGCTTTCCTGGCGACCTAGCGCTTAGCCTTTCCACCATGCCACCCGCCTGTCTCTGTCTGGTCTCCTCTGGGGATAAGTGGAGAGGTGGTGGGCTTCAGACTGTGGGGTGCGGACTGTGAAGAACCGGGTGGGTGGGTCTGTCTAGGGGACAGCTTACAGAAATCCAGACTTTTACATAAAACCTCTGACTTTTTAAAAGACAGCAGCTAATTAAAATCATAACATACTAAAGCCATGTGTGAGCCAGGGAATACACATGGGTAGACCGAATCTGGCCTGTGGGCCGACAGTTTGGAGACCCTGGTAGCAAGACCTGAGGAAAAGGAAGGCTAGCCTTGTCTCCTTGTGTTCATCTGCCCATCTGCCCAAGTTCCCCTGCCCACTGTTGTCCTCTTATCTGTCTGGGCTTGTCTTTGTTATACTTGAGACAAAGGGAGTCAAGGTCACCTACTGTGGCCCAGAGTCCAGTGTCCGAGAGAGCAGGGAACGGCCATGGGGTGACAGGAAGTGATGGTCAAGGTTATCTTCCCCGAGTGTGTGCTGAGCCTCTGCTGGGTGCTGTGGTGAAGTCCTGACGCATGTCCTGGCTTCCTGTGGGAGAGAGAAGACTCAAAGGTGTGAAAACAGGAGCCCAGTGAGTTGGATGGTATATAAAATATGTATTTGGAAGAGAAAGATGGCACTCCTCCTTTTGGGTTTCAGGAAGTTAAGAGCAAAAACTGCACATTAGGGCCAGGGATTTAGCTCAGTGGTTCTAGTGCGTGCCTCGCAAGCGCAAGGTCCCAAGTTCGATCTCCGGTACCAAAAAAAACCAAACCAAAACAAACAAACAAAAAAAACTGCACATTAAGGCATCTTAAGTCACTTCCACCCTGGCTTCTGGTTTTAAGCTCCTCTGGACATAGAGGAGAATGAGTGGGAAGTGTCCCCATAGTTACGGATTTGAGTCCTGGCTACTGTGGAGTAACTGGGTAGGTCACCAAGCCTCTCAAGCCTGCAGCACCCCCACCTAGGTGGTTATGTAGATTGGAAGAGGGAATTCGTGTGAAGCTCTCTGCAGTCTGGCAGGGACCAGGGGCTTCTGGTACCCCCCCCCCCTCCCCCTGCCTTCCTCCTTTCCTCCTCTTTCTCTCCCTGCTGCCATCATCCCTATGCTGAGACTTCACTGCTTCTTGAGCTCCGAGAGAGCTGGGCAGTCGGGCATCTCTGCAAGGACATCTTTATACCCTTCCGGGTCACTCAAACCAAACGCACCATCTTCCTCAGCCGGTCGCTTCCTTCTGGTGCCCTTTAAACGAGTGTCATCACCATCCTGTCACAGAGCCAGACCTGACTCATCTCAGTCATCGGTGACTCTGTCTTCTGTTTACCCACAGCTACTATTCTTTCATCTCAGCCCATGCAGACTGTGTCTGAAAATGCATCTCATGTAGCTCCTGTAACATAAAGAGGCTTGGAGCATTTGGCTAGGCATTTATTTGTTCAGTGACTGTTTGAGCGCCCATAATGTGCTGGGCACTGGAGAATGACTAAGGGAGGAATGAAGGCATATCTAGGAAAAAAGACTGGTGGGAAATGTTCCAAGATGTTAAATACCGATTGTTACGGTACAAGAGATTATGTACCTTTTTTTTCTCCTTTGCATAGTGTTTGGATCTTGGTTATGTTTCTTTTATCATTGAGAAGAGTAATTTTGCTTGTTATCAGGCTCCACGAACATATGCCATTCTGTTTCTCAGTGTTTCCGCCTTCATCTTTGGAATCACTTCTCCAACCTCCTTGTTTGTTTCCCTGGGCTCCTGTGGCAGCAGCCACATGGCTTCTCTGCGTTGTGCTGTCTTTGATTGCATTATCATTTGTTTTCTGATTGTAAACTGAATACATGGCCATTCTAAGGAGCTGGGGCAGCCCTGGGGAAGTCCCACCTGGCCCCCTGCTTCTGTTCTTGTTCTTCTGCAGATTATAGCTCTTCTGCTTCAAGCCCTCTGGGGCTCCCACCCACTTCTCCCAGAGGGGCTTCAGGCCCCACCCACCGCCTCACCTCCCTCCCTGTTGTCTTTCCTATTCTGCTGCTCTTTCTGGAAATCCCCCCACCCAGACCCTCTCAGGGCTTTTGGGCTGCCCAGCTCTCTGGCTGGAGATTCTCCCCAGAGATCCTCTAGCCTCATCTTCCTAACCCCTTCTCTCTGAAGCTTTTCCTGAGCACCTGTTTGAAATGTTTACCTTCCCCACAACTCTTCATCTTTCTCCTCTCTTGATTTTCGCTGTAGCGCTTCTTAAGAATCTAAGGAGCTGTATATTTTGCTTATTGACATTTGTTCCCTTTCTTGCTGTCTGCCTCCGTCATTAAGAGGTAGAATCCCTTCCCGTGGGGACAGGGTTGTGTCTGTTGTATTCTCCACTGTACCCTGGCACTTACAAGATAATCAATAAATATTTGTCAAATGAATACTCAACATATATTTTTGCATCCTGCTTTTTATTTTTGCAGCTTAACATTGTGGAGTGAGGCATGTACCCTGTCATCCATGTGCTGTGGAAGTATGATTTAATGGCCATGTATGTTTTAATCACTCAGCATACTGTAATTTATTCAGCAGTCCTCTTTTATTGGACGTTTAAGTTATTTTGGGCTCTGAGCTGTTATAAATAATATTGCAATAAGCAATGTTGTACATAAATCTTGGTGTACATTTCTGATGATTTCCTTGGGAATTGCCAAGTTGAGGGATGTCAATGTCAGGGCTCTTGATAAATTGCCAAATCACCCTCCAGATACAGTAGGACCTGTTTGTCTTAAGACCCACATCTGATCATGCTCAACTCTTTGGAGGTTCCCCGGGGCAAATGAAGTTGAGGTTCAAGCTGGTGCTCAGAGCTTTCTTTACCTTGGCCTTGCCCTTCATGAATTCTCCCCGGTCCGTCGCCTGGAGGACAATTGCTTTGGCTCCTTTACCAGCTTCCTCACTTCTTCACCAGCCCTCACCCCCTCATGCTTGCCAGGTCTCACCCACCTGGAATCAGTTCTTCTTGACATCTGTCCCATGGGAATTGCTCTCTTCTGCACGCCTGTAGGTTGTCAGTATCATCTGTATTGACACTCTTATTACATTACATTTTAAACCTATTTGTGTTCCCTTCAGGGCAAAGATTAAGCCCAGTTTATCATTTTGTTTATCTTCCTTGTTTGTGCTTTCTAGCTGAGAAGAGCCTGTCCTTACTAGTTGGGTCCCAGTAAATGTAAATGTGGGTGTACACGTTACACATTCAGACTCATTGCCCTGGCAGCTTCACCAGCTTCTCTGACGGGCTCGTTCACCATTCTCCAGCATGGAGCTCATGCTTGTTAAGTGCCTGCTGTGTACTCAACCCAGTGATGGGACATTATATTCCCAGCCTCAGTTTTGCCTACTTTTTCAGCTTTATCAAAGGCGGGGAGTACAGTACACTTGGACTCCACTGCATGTATTTGAAGTGTTCAAACCCATAAAGCCATCACCATGTTGAGATGCAAACATTTCCCTTGCTCCAAAGTTCTTCATGCCCCTTCCTCATCCTTCCTTTGTCCCAACCCTCCATCCTCAGGCAATTACTGAGTTGTTTTCTGTCCCTGATTTTAATGCCTAGAATTTTATATAAATGGAATTGCAAAGTAGAGATAAGGGGTAATCAAAAATACAGTGAATGTTTAAATTTTTAAAAATTTATTACAGTAAAGGACACATTGCCATTAATCCCCTTCAAAATACTCCCCTCACTTTGAACAAACTGAGCCCATCATTTTTGCCATTTTCTGAAGCAGTTCTGGAAGTCCTCTTTCTTAAGCGTCCTTATGAAGTGTGATCAAAAATACCGGTGAACACTCCTGCTGAATGCCATCCAATGGAAAAACAGGCTCAAAAAAAAAAAAAAATAAGGTGTGTCCTCATCGTCCTTATTCACTGGCTCTGCACCATGTGACTTCTGGTTCTTCGCCAAAGTTCAAATGGCCACGAAAGTAAATGTCTCAGCTGATTCAGCACATTGAGACAGCCATGACAGTGCAACTGAAGACACTCATGAAAGAGGACTTCCAGAACTGCATCAGAAAGTGGCAAGAACAATGGGATAAGTGTGTTTGAAGTAAGGGGGAGGAGGATCAATGGCAGTGTGTCTTTTATGGTGATAAATTCTTAAAAATTTAAATATACTCAGTATTTTTCAATCACACCTACTCTTTTTAGTCTAGCCTTTTTCACTCAGCTTACTCATTTGGAGGCTTATTTATGTTGTCTGTTTCCATCCCTATTGCATTGCTGAGTAGTATTTCATGGTATGGATGGACCAGTTTGTTTTTCTATTTGGCTGTGATGAACAGAGAGGTTGTTTCTAGTTTTTAACCATTACAAATTATGTTTCTATGAATATTCTTTGTGGGTTTCTTTGTGTGGGTTTCTTGTTTCATTTTTATCCTTACAATAACTTAGTAAGTTGTATGGGTATATTCAGACTTTGCAGATGAGGAAACAAATGTTCAGAGAGGTTAATAAGTAACTTTCCCAAAGATGCAGTGTCAGGAAATGACAGGGGTAGATCTCTTGGGCATCAAGGCTCTTGTAAACTATAAAACAAATAGCCATTGACACCAGTTAGAACGTTCTTGGTAGAAACTTGAGTTGTCATGTAAAAGGACATAAGAATACACTTCCTCCATAAAGTTTTGGCATAATCTTCCATAGATGATGTTAAAATGGCACTTGTCATGCTAATTTTTCATAGAGAAAATGCCCCTCTGACTCTTGGGCAAATACGAGTCAGGGAGCGGGTGTTGGCTTAGGCAGGAGGGGGACCATGTGCGCTTTTGTAAAAAATGGGACCAGAGTAATCACAGCTTTGTGTGTCCCTTCCACAAAGCTTGGTGCTGGTGTGGATGCTGTTGGAACCTGCGGCTTCACTTGTAGGGTTGGCAGAGGTGAAGAGCAGCGGGAATCTCACAGCAAAGCACAGAAGCTGCCAAAAATCTCAATTCTGGGTGATTTGATTGGGTCTTAAATTTTCAATTAAGTCTAGTCACCGAGGGATGAACCTGCCCTTTGATGGGCTTCATCGCAGACGGAAGCCCATAAAGCATCACAATTTCTGCAAAACGGTGCCTCATTATCCCTTTTATGTGTGTGTTTTGCCAGTCTCTCTGTGCCAGGCCACTCTGATACTACTTGAAAGCTACCTGTGTTGGCTCTGTGAGAATGGACTGTGTTTTATCCATTTGTTGCTGGGGACAGTTGGCGCAGCGAGCAATCTTATAACGAGCCCGCGCCCAGTGCTTGAGGCTTGCTTGAACTGTCTGATCCTGCACTGTCAAGTACAGGAGTCCCCAGCCAGATGGCTCTTTAAATGTAATCATTAATTAAAAGGAAATAAAACCAAGAATTCAGTTCCTCCGTCACACTAGGCACATTGCAAGGGCTCAGTAGTCACATGTCTTGATGGCTGCCTCATTGGGCAGTGTGGATAGGGCACATTACCATCCTTGCAGAGTACGTTGGGACAGCACTATTCTGCTCTATTTTCAAGGGACGAAAACTTGGCTTCAGGTCAGAATCTGCATTTCTAATTCAGAATAATGTACCATTTTATCATGAATGTTTTGCTCTTGGGTTCAGAGCAGCCGTAGGATGACGATTTATTAATTCCACAAATATGTACTGAATGTGGGTGGACCTTGGATCACGTGCTGAGTTCTGGAGACTTACAGGTGAACCAGACAGGAGACCTTCCTGATGCCTTGGTTGGCTTGGGCTGCTGTAACAGAATAACACAGACAGAGTGGCTTAAACAACGCACATTTGTCTTCTCATAGTTCTGGGAGGCTGGGAGTCTCTGCACTGGAGATGGGGCTGCTAGCTTGGTGGGTCCCATGAGGGCTTCCTTCCTGACTTGCGCACAGCAGTCTTCTCTCTCATGGGGCTGGGGCAGGCGGGGGAGAGAGCGCACCAGCACACATGCTTGTGTCTCATCTTACACGGACACTGATCCTGTTGAATTAGGACCCCAACTTTATGATCTCATTTGACCTTAATTACTTCCTTATTCCAAATACTGTACAAGTTACATTGGGAGTTAGGGTTCAACGTATGAATGTTGGGGGATACAGTTCAATCCATAGATTGGTCTTCTGCTACTCCGGATTGGTTCAAATTTTCTTACAGATGAAGAACCAGTGCTTGATGCTAAAGTGGTGGTAACAGAGCAGACTGTGGTCACCCCTTGTCTTGATGTAAGGGCGGAAGGACTGAGATCTGCATGTCTGTCTAGGGTTAGCCAGGTGAAAGATGATTGAAGTAAGAGGGTGAAAGGAGACGATCTTTCCAGGCAGAAGGAGCACCCTGTGGGAGGAAGCAAAACTAGAGATGATACTGTGTGGATGGAGAAATGGCAGGTGGCTCAGTCAGTTGGAGTGTGGCCTTTGGGAGAGGTAAGGGGTGGGGGAAATCACAAAAGGTCTTCTGTGTTAGGCTTTTTCAAGAGCACTGAAGGTTTTTAGAGTGGAGTTGCACGCTCAGAATCCCCTCTGGGTTGAGAATGAAGAATGGAAGGGGCAAAACTGAGGGAGGAAACTCATTTGGAAGCCATTGCAGTCGTCAGACAGTGAAGGTGGCCTGGCCCAGTGTGGTGGCAGCAGAGGTGAGAAGTGGGTGTCAGGAGAGATCAGGAGGTGGTCTTAGGCACTGGCAGCAGATGAGGCAGGGCGGGGAGTAGAGGAGGAGGGCTTGCTGGGCACCTGGGTGTATGGCATGAGGGTCATACACCAGACAATCTGATTCCCCTGTAAGCATTTTCAAACCGTGCTGTCACTCCATCACCCAAGTAGCCCAGAGAGGTGGAGGGAATCTCGATCTCTCTCTCCCACCTTGGGTGCCCCCCTCCCCAACTATGATCTTTTTGACACTATAGGTTTATTTGCTTCTTTTAAAAATAACGTATCAGGGCTGGGAGTTTAGCTCAGTGGTAGCATGCCTGCCTCGAAAGCACAAGGTCCTGAGTTTGATCCCCAGGACCAAAAAACAAAAACAAAAACATATCAATGGAATCATTCGGTATGTGTTCTTGTCTGGCTCCTTTAACCCTTTAACTCCACATGTTTTTGTGATTCATCTATGCTGTTGTGTGTATCAAGGGCCTTTTTGTTTCTGAGTAATAGTCCAGTGTTTGGATATATCACTGTTTGTTTAATCGCTTTCCCATTAACCATTTGGATATTTCTGGTCTGGGTCTGTTGTGAAAAACTTGTAGTGAGCACTTGTGAACAAGCCTATTTTTTTTTTTCTTTTTGGTACTGGGGATCGAACTTGGGACCTTGCGCTTTCAAGGCAGGCGCTGGAACCACTGAGCTAAATCCCTGGCCCTGAACAAGCTTTTTGTACATGTATGTTTTCATTTCTTTTGAACAAATAAAGTATGGTAGGAGTGGGATTGTTGGGTTGTTTGATAAATACCTTTATAAGACACTGCCTGTTTTTCAGAGTATTTGTACCATTTTACAGTTCCAACAAAAATGTATGTGAATTAGTAGCTTAAGTTTTTTACATACAATAATTAGAGCTACTGTTTATTAAGCACCTAGTGTTGTATTTACCTCTTTCAAATTAACAACAGTCATGTGAGGTAGGTGGAGTCACTTCCATGGTATAGAGAAATACACCGGGAGATGGAGTTTGGAGAGGTTATAAAAGTACCCTGCCATAGGCCACAAACATGTAGGAGGCTTCCAGAGCATACGATGGTCTTTCTGAGCAGCAGTTTCTCAGTCTTCTGTATGCTGTGGTGACACTGAACTAAAGCAAAGAACTTCAATGTGAAAAGTTCAAAAGTCTTTATGCTCCATTGCCTGTCTTTTCAAGCTTGTCTTCTTTTTCTCCTCCTAAATGTCTTGGGTATAAAACATTCCCATGATACGTATTGCAGTTTCTAGCATCAGGCCACATGGCCACATTTTTAAAATTCCCATCTTTGCGGTTTTCTTCTCCAAGGGGTCGTTAAGAGCTGACCTTTGGGTTGTTTTCTTCAACATTGCATTGACCACGCTCATACTTGGGTTTTGCCTGCCGGCATTTTGGGTGGTCGTGATAAGAACACAGGGTGACACTCAGGATTCAAAACATGCATATTGTGCAATGAATCATTTAGAAATCCATTTTTAATTTAACTTCCAGTCTGGGTAACATGAGCCCGCAACACAGCTACAGATGCAATTGACAGCCATTGTGAGTTGTCCTCTCACACTGCCTTCACAGCTGGAAAAAAGACTAAGCAGAAAAGATGGGCCACAATTTCTAAAAATTAAGAAATTGGGTTTTTTTTTTTAATTGCTAAGAGCTTGCTTGCCTCATGGTTAGTTATAAATCCTGGCACTTCTGATTTCATTGTTTGTGAAGTGAGGTGATAGGCCAGTTCCAAAGGAATCAGCCAAAATAATGTTAACCTGCAGGAAAGACTATAAGCAAGTTCAGCTCTAATCATTACTTGAACATGGTGGTTCTCAAACTTCAGTGTGCATTTGGTTCACCTGGAGAGATTGTTAACACCGAATGCCAGGCCCCAGTTTCAGAGTCTCTGACAGCTTTTCAGGTGCTACCAGTGCTGCTGGACTGGGCACCAGTTTGAGACCCTTCAAAGACTGTGAAATACAAATTTCTTTTACCTGAATGGACATGGTACAAATGATGATGAAGTTTGATCTTTTTTAGGATAAAATAAATTCAGTAAATACATCCCCACCTATATATTTATGATGAAGTTACAACTTATTTCCTTAAAGTGGCTTGTAATATATTTGGGAGGATAGGCCATGGTCACAGTCCTAAAAAAGAATAATAAAAGTTGACACAGTGATTCTGAAGCCTTGTTTAAAACTTGCCTGTGTCCAGGCTGCACACCAGACTCATTAAGTTAGTCTTGGGGAAAGGACCCAGATGTCAGTTGTTTGTGGCACTCCAGGTGATGTGACTGAGGTGAATTAGTTAATGGCGAGCGCTCTGGGTCAGTTGGTTGCTATGAGCATGGGCATCCCTAGGGTGACCCTCAGGTGGGTCACAGCGTGTGGAGATTTCACTTCCCTTCAGCCCTCAGGCTACTCAAACCTGCAGTGCCTCTGGTTCCTAGAAGCCTGGTCTTCTCCAGAGTGGCATGTGAGTGAATATTTGACCTGGCAGAGGTTGGGAGGCCCTGGTGTGGTGGAGTGAAAATTCACCATCTGTGTAGACGAGCCACCCCGAGGGCTGGGCTTTTATGGAGAGGCCTCCCAGAGGAGAGGAAGGTTTTCTTGGACCTTGAAGGAGGTGGGGGACACAGAGTAGCCTTGAAGTGGAGGAGGAGAGCCAGTCC
This sequence comes from Heterocephalus glaber, assembly GCF_000247695.1. Next base: position 1,736,467 of record NW_004624821.1, on the reverse strand, counting down.
TTCATGGGGAAGGGTGCAGCAGAGCAGAGGGGCAGGCATGTTGGTTCCGGGGGTAACTGCTGGGAGAGGACAGTGAAGAGAGAGTGGAGGAGGCTGGCTTTCCTGGTGGACAAGATGTAAGATGTCCTGGGTGGGTGGGTGTGCACTGGGGACAGCTGGGTTCCAGAGCAACTGAGATCCAGGGGACTCAGGTGAGGAGGATGTTCTTGACTGGTGGAGACTTTGTTCCCTATGGCCTGGCCCACTGGTTCTCCTGGTGTGGTCCCCCTAACAGCACCTGTGGACTTATAAGTACAAAATCTGGGCCCCTATTCCAGATCTGCTGGGCTGGAGACTAGGAATAGAGGTTCTGCAGTCTGTCTTTTGACAAGCCCACTGGGTTCTTCTGATGTTAAGTTAGAGAACAGCTAAGCTGGGGGTTCTGCCAGCCGCAGTGGAGGAACACATCCGGGAAGGGTGGGTGGGGGATACAAGAGCCTGAGTGGATGTGAATGAGCAAGGAGACTGCCAGGGCCCAGCTGAAGTTGGAGAGTTGGGTTAGGGACAGCTTCTTGCTGGCCTGTATGTAGGTTTGTAGCCTGGAGAAGCACGGAGTCTCAGCTCAAGGCAAGTGAATATCTGTACCCTTTGTCTTCCCCATGGGCAGGAGGGCATAGCTCAGGAGCAATATGAACTGTGGCTGTGCCCAGGATGCACTGGGCATGTTGACAGCCCGGCTGCATCCCATCTACACAGGTCATCTACTTCAGTTCCATGGCTCATCACACGAAACTCTAACTGCTTACTTCATAGCTTCTAGGCCTGCTTTTGTCAGCGAGACCTGCCTTCTCCTGGACTCTCTTTCTAGGGGTTTTTGCCTTAATTAGGTCCTCAGCACCTCTGTTCCCCCACTGCCTCCCTTGATACTCCTTTGCTTGCTGCCTGCCGGCGCGACCAGGCCCCACAGAAGTGTCCTGGGGTTGATGATACAGAACTAGGGCTGAAGGACTAAGCTTGTCTGTGAAGTGTCGGGGGGTTGCTGAGCTTGAAATCTGGGTTCAGTGCCTGCGGGTGTAGACCCCCTACCCCTTCACAGGGAAACCCCACAAAGAAAGCTAAGGAAATGAAGAGAGATAATGGGGGATGGGGAGTTATTTGCATTATAGGAGGATTCTTGGTTTAAAGTGGGTTTCACCATGGGGTTCCTTTAGATGGACCCTGAAGGACGCTGAAGTGTTTGTTTTGCCATCCCTTAATGAGATATTTATTACCTCTTTTAAATATCTTATCTGTAGCTTTAGAACACAACATATTCGGCGGTAATATTTGCAACTCTTCAGCAGAACTGAGCATAAAGGCATTGATGTTGATGGCATTTTTTTGTAGGTAAAAACACAAACAAATTTTGAGGTAGAATGTCAGAGGAGAGAAGGTAACCTGCAGGGGAGGCTCAAAGCATACTTTGATATTACACCGTAAGGCAGGAGGCCCTGCATTCTGACTTGGGCCTGTTGACATTTTATATCCTCCAAACCGTAAGCTCATCCCAGAGAGGGTCCTTCTGTGTGACAGCTCTTAATCTTATGGCACAAAGGCTGTTCTGCTCCACTGTCCCCTGGGCTTGTTGGGGACCCTTGCAGATGACTCATCCTCCTTGGCTTGGATGATGTGGTGATACTGTTGTTGACAGAAGAGCCCAGGTACTACACACCATGCTTAGTATAAATTAACCTCATAGGGATCCTGATCTTACAAAGTAAGACACAAGACTCACTGCAGTTATCCAATATGTCCACTGTTCTGCAGCAAATGTGTAATGGGCTGGGAGTCTGACTTGCTCTCTTTAAATCCTTTGCTCTTAAACTCTATGGACTGTGTCCAAGGTCTCCCAGCTATGGCTTTGAGATCTGGGAGACTTTGATCTGTCATTGGACAACTCCAGCAGTGATGGCTCTCCCTTTGATTTCGCACTGCCTTAGGGAGAACTTACTTTATCTGTGGGGGAATCACAGGTGGCGGGGATGTAAATAGGGACTGTGGCTGTCTCTTACACTTTGCTCAGATATCCTTACAGCTCCTGAGTTGCTGTTTCTAGCTGTGCGGGCTGGAGAGCAAGGCTCAGTTGCAGAGCTGCTGCCCGCACTGAGATCTGCCTCTGCATAGCCCATGTGTCTTACTGCTGCCTAGGGCCTCAGAGGGTTGGAAGCCAATTGAAAGGCCACATTGGCTGTCACCTATCGGGCACCACTTATGCCCAGGGTCATGAATGGAGGCATCACTGGAGCCTAGTGTTGGCCTCTCTTTATTGCTGGTTTTAAGTAGGGTTAGGTTTGACCTCTAGCTCAGATTTAGAAAGCTAAGTGTGAACTTGGGCATGTGTGGATGGCTGCCATTAGTCCCAGTTTTGTAAACGTGCCAAGCTCAGAGCTTATCCTATGTTGAATAAAGACTCCTCCTTTGCTAAAAATAGTACTGCAGTAGGGTAGGGAAACATTTTTCTTTCCTCGAAAATCGCTCTTTGGTCCTCTAGGTAGCATCGACTTCTGTGAAACCATCTGTTCCCTCCCATATTATTTCCAGACTATTAGATTAAACAGTTTCTTCTGACCCACTTTCGGCTTTTGTTTCTTTTCACTGTTCGTTAATAAATTGTGCAGCAGAGTTTTCCTGGAGATAATGTGTATATTTATTTAATTTCTGTTTGGGCAAAAGCAGTTGGTGGGTACCATGAACTTACTTAATTTCCTACCTGGGTTTCATTTTTGTTTCCAGTTTCTGTAATTGCTAAGGGTTGGTTTTTGTTCTTTTAAGACTCATGCAAGGACTGGGAGGTGTGCTAAAAACAGACCTTGTTTGAAACAGAATATGTAAAGAGTGGTAAGGCAATTAGTTCCCATAAGACATGTCTCACAGCAGATAAATATGCTCATACAGTTTGTAGGGCTTTTGTAAGATAAATGAGATAATGTGTGTGAGGTGGCCTTAAGGCTTCCTGAGCAAAGCTGCTATGTGTGTCTTCTGAATGGCTGCGTTTGATGTGGTAACCTCTTCTGCTATTAGTAGTAATGTTATTGTTACACCCTTACTAATGGGGTAATAAGATTAGATTTAAGGGAAGCCAGGCATTCTTTGCATTCCTCTCCTAATGTAAAAACTTTTCATGCCCTTTTCCCAGCTACTGTTATGTCCAGACCAAGAAGCAGCACTCAGTCTTGTGTGAAAATGGGCTGAAGGCTGCCTGTGTGTGTGTGTGTGTGTGTGTGTGTGTGTGTGTGTGTGTGTGTGTAAACCCAAGCTGTAAATTTCAGCAACTTAAGGCTGCCTTCAGTGAAATGAAATTCCTTGGTGGTGACTGTTATCTGTCAAAGCAAAGCCAAATTATTTTTCTGCAGGGATTCATAAAAGCAGCCCTGTGATGGTGGTAATTTTATCTAATTTGGTTAAAGCAGAACAGAAAATAAGCTAATGTTCTATGCACTCTGCTAATTATGACTATCTGTATTGCTTCAAAGAATTTTTATCCAAGAGGTTTTATCTAAGTTCAGTGGGGGTCCAGTATCATGTTACACCTTGGCCAGATTTCACTGATGCTTTAGAAAAAGGAGACTCATTAAATTTTATCTATGAATATTTTTAAGTGCAGTTCTGGTGTGACAAGGTAGATGAGTCTGGCTTCCAGGTGCATGTCACTGTCTTTAAGTCTAGAGGGTCATTTCCTCAGTTCTGTGTAATAAACACATTGTTCTTTGCAGGGCAGATCTCCTGATAAGTAAAAATAATGTAGGTGAGGAGGACTTTCTGTACTTAGGAGCAGCTGAATTTTTTTTTTTTCCATCCTGCTGTTTGAACAATCTTTTCAGATATATCTGTATGGCTTATCAGGGGGAGTATACATTATTTGAAGAGCCTCATTGGCTAGTCCTGTTAAGAGGAAGGGAACTGTTTCAATTAGGCATCATGTATGTAAATTAAGAATTAGTTCACGAGGCACCGGGGATTTAGCTCAGTGGTTTTCCCGCCTGCTGTGCAAGCACAAGGACCCGAGTTGGATCCCCGGTACAAAAAAAATAAAAAATAAAAATAAAGAATTAGTTCGCGAGCATGCATGCCGTATGGGACTATGAGGAATGCATGTTGCTTTTGACGAAAGATTGGTACATACTCCTAAAAGAGCTGGCATGCTTGTTGAGAGGACTTTCCTTACTGGAGGAAGCAGTCTTTCGACAAAATTTATTCATTATTTGCTGAAGACCTACTCTTTCTCAGGCTCTCTATTGAGCATTCGGGTGAACAACATGTTGCGATCTCTCAGTGCAGGAAGTAGAACCTAAAATATCCCACCAAATTCTGTTGTGATTAATGTCCTAATCCAGTGTCTGTTTTCTCATATTTGAAACCAGCCCAGCTTGGGCACAGCCCTAGGAGGATCTGTGTTATCTTGGAGAAGCATCTGCTTGCTCACTGTGGTTTATCTTTGACCTGGTGGGCTCTACATGCCTACAGATTTGTCTGTCTTCTCCTGGGTGAGTATAGGAAAGCCCAGGAAATCCTAAAGGAAGCCTAATCTTTGGGTCTTCCCAATTGTAGCTTAGAAACCCTCTAGGTTAGTCAGTCAAACCAGCTCTATCAAGTCAGCTTCCTGGGGGTTGGATGCTGATGCTGACAGACTGAGCTTTTGAGGTAATCCCTCAAAAAAGGCAAAAAAAAAGGCATCAAAGGCACCCCAGGCATGAACCTCCTGGGTCTTCAGTCCATCATGGCTTCCTGGATAAGAAATGGGCTTTCTGGCCAGAGTGAGATGAAACTTGTGAAAGAAAGTTACTGTGCTGCCTCTAACAGCCTGGGCTGAGATAATGCCAGAAAGATACACTAGGAATGAAGAGGAGAGCATTGAAATTTTTCTGGATTGCCTTGTTTTATTCAACAAAATGGTAGCCCAACGGCTTCTCTTCTTACTACCATTTCTGGCCAGTTTGTAAACTGTAAATGAAAACAAAAACTTATTCCCATTTCCTCTCAGTGGCTTCTCACTGTGGACTTCATATAAAAAGATTTGAACAAAACAGTTAAAATCCCAGAAAACATCTTTAAAGCAAGTGTTGGAAGACAGTGTCCCAGAGAGGTGAGCCATAAAGGTTTTGTCCTCCAAATGGGAAAGAATGTTGGAATTCTGTATCAAGCCAGGATTTGACAGCCAAGATAACTGAAAAAAAAAAGCAACTTTATGCTTTTGCTTATTAGTTGAGTGACAGTGGTGGACATCCACCGAGATGGCCGGCCCATTGATCTCTGATCTGGTATTCATGCCCTGGTGTGATCCCTTCCCCTTGAGCGTGGGCTAGATTTGGTGATTTGCTTCTAGTGAAAAGTGATGACTTGTTACTTCTGAGATTGGGTTACGGAAAGACTTTGGCTTCCATCTTGGTCTCTAGTTCTTTCTTGTTCAGCACCTCTGAGGGAAGCCTGCTGCCATGTTGTGAACTGTCCTATGAAGACCCATGTGGCAAAGCATTGAGGAGGCCTCCTGCTAATAGCTAGTGAGGAAAGGGGCCCTCAGTCCAGTATCCCTGGAGGAACTGAGTCCCACCAATAGCCCTGTGCCTGAGCTTGCAATTGGATCCTCCCCCAGGGAAGCCTTGAGATGACTTCAGCCCTGGCTGATCCCCTGAGGCAGCCTCGAGAGATCTTGAGCCAGAGGCACCAGTTAATCCGTACCTAAATTCCTGACTCACAGAAACTGAGATAATGAATGTAAGTTTTGTGGTAATTTGTTATACATCAATATATTAATACAGTCAGTTTATGTTAAAAGTATTGTTCCTCTCTGAGAGGCATCATGGACAATTGTTAGAAACACGTGCTCTTGAGCCAGACTGTATGATTTCAAATTCTGGCTTTGCCGCTTATTAGCTGTGTGTTTCTTGGGAAGATCACTCAACCTCTCCGTGCCTCAGTTTCCTCATGTATAAATGGGAAATACAGTTTTTGTCTTTCAGTCTTTATATTCCAGGAAGATTAGCTAGAAAGGGATAGAAATAGGTTTAAATTGACACAGTTCACAGTTTGTCACAGTGAGTATAAAGAAGAGGTGACATTAGTAGTGTTTTGTCTCTATCAAGCCTCAAGATTTCTCTTTGGCTGAGGATCATTTTCCAGAGGAAGCGGGTCCTTAGCAGCCAGCACACAGCACCTGGAAGACAGATGCACAGGTCCTTAAAGGCCATTAACAAGGGTGATCTCCACAGTGATTTTCTACTAGTCTGGAAGCACATGATCACTGTGTTCATTTTTCCATCCTCATCATTTCCTGGGTGCCATGGAGACACATCCGTAGCATCTGTAATTTCATGCCATAGGCCTGTGAAGCAGAGCTCATCTCTTCTCAAGACTAAATTACATGTTTAAGAAAAGGCTTCTGCTTGGACCACAGATTTTTGCCAGCCTGGCTGAAAGTTGCTAGCCTGGCTTCCATCTGCAGGAGTGAAGATTTGTGACATTTCAATATATTGACAAAATGCAAATGGCTTGCAGTTAGCCTTCTACAAGGCCCAGCACATAAATGTCATAAATAAACGACAGAGAAGTTGGAAGGGTGGGCAGTGTAGCCCTCCCTTGAACTTGGGAATTGTTCTTCACTGGATGCCAGCATCTGGTCACCACCGTCAGTAGTAACAAGGTTGGCTCTCCCCACAGGTGCTCAGTTCATTGTAGGCTGTTTACTGGTAGATAGGTACAACTAGGTTTTTTTTCTTTTCTTTCTAAAACTAGATTCTTTTAATTCTGTTTCCCTGTCTAAAAGAAATCAGTTTTTAATCTATAAAAATAAACACACATGCATATAAACACAAATAAGATAGCTCTCCTCAGTTTTTGAGTTTCTTGTATCTTCTTGCTATTTTTACTTTATCTGCTCTCTAGCAGGAAAATAAAATTGCCTTTGACTGACATGCTATCCTGCTGGGCACCCAAACGTATCCCAGTCTTTCCGTGTGTTCCTGGTCGCAATGAAATGGTGGAAAGTCCTTGGCAAACCTTAAATGAGGTAGGTGCTGGTCATTTATCCAGTATCAGAAGGAATGTCATAATTTACTCATTTTTCCCCATTAAAGGAACACCACATGAATTGAGGCAGCTGAAGCTGTGTGAACATGAGTCTGCTTTAATGGAGATGCCATTAATAATTTACCTTAATAGTGTAATAGTTGCCATTTTTGTGACCAAAAATTTGTTTCAACCACTGCTTTATGGATGAAAAGTAGGATCAATTAATATTGAGTGATGACAGCCTCCCTGTGGAGAGAAAATGGGAAATCTTGGTGTCGTCATCTGCCTTGTGACTAAGAAATAGCTTTTCTTAATTGTACGGAACACAGAAACCCAGGGGGATGTAATTCATTTCTCTCCAGCTTGCGATGCAAATTGAAAGTAAGGAAAAATAACCACATGCCAAAGTGGGGACATGAGCTCAGCCGTTGAGCCGTGGCTGACTGGAAATTGTGCTGCGAACAACCTTCCCAGCCCCATGATGGGGTCTCCTTTGACAGTGACATTGCTGCAAGTACGGCTTGTGTCATGTGACTAAGAGTGTTTCTTTGTAGTGGTGTCCTGTGCTTGGAAGGCTTTGTTCCAGGTCTTCCCATCCTCACAGACTTTGCTCAAATCACAAAACAACTTTCTCTTCCCACTCTGCCCCCAAACAGCCCCTCCTCTCTACCTATTCACCCTCCACTCCCTGCTTTATTTTTTTTTTTATGGAACTTGTCATCATCTGCGTTCTTACTATTTTGTCATTTAGCTGTTAATTATGGTGCCCTTGACTGTAATGTAAGCTCCACGAGGGCATGGCTTTGCCTTGTTCACTGCTAAGTCCTTAGACCCTCAGTGCTGAAATCATTTTTTGTGTGACTGAATGAGTAAAATGGTTAATGTTAAAATTCTGTAACACAGAATAATTTAAAATATCTTGCATGTCCACACCAACCTTCTTGAAAGACTTCAGATGACATTGTCTAAATTGGCTCTTTGAATGTTATTTGTTACCATTATCCTTATATATTTGTGTCCATGGCCAGAAATGCCAACATGTAACCATCTCATTGACATCATTCCCAGGCAGTGGGGCTTTGGACCAGACCTTCCACAACTGGCTATCTTGAGAATCTGTGGATGTCATGGTAGTGACTACTGTTCTTTATTTATTCAGTGTCTTTTTCATTTGCTGGGTTTTGAGTACCTTGAGGATAGAGGCCATTTCTGTCTCATTAACTGCTGTGCCCTCAGGATCGGCCAAGGAGTTAGGTGAGGTTATTCTGAGAGTGTCAGTGGATGTGAAGGTTGGCATCACCTGGGCTTCCAGGATGAAATGCTATAACAAATGCAGTCACGTCTCCTCTTCCCTGCCATCTTACCATCATCTCTACTGGAGGAGCCTAGTAGGGATTCAGCTGGCAAAGGAAGATTGCAGTTTGTGCAGCCCTAGCCCCACCATGCAAGTCAGCACCTAGAACGATGGATTTGGAACTGAAGATAGCAAACAACTGACCACACAACCTACCTGTCAGATTTGCAGGCTCTGAACATCCTTCTGACACTGTTTTGTTGTGATGTCAAGTTACCAATCTTGTTTCTCCCTGACATGATGCAACTGTGCTTCATACCTTCTCACTCTTATTAGGAGATGTAAAGTCCCCCTTGGCATGCTGTTTGTCTTTGGGTGGGGGCATGAATTATCTTCCCGTTCAGTTGGATGGATGGAATTAGCCTTGCTCAGATATGGAGACCACAAATGTTGGGACTTGCCTTTTGCTCTCAGCCAACCCTGTGCGTGGCTGTGGTTTTCTACCTGGTAGAATGATTGGAGGAACTAAGTATTCAGTGATTCTCTGTGCCTCATTTTGTCACTGTGTCTCAGTTGGTTTAGTTTTCTACCGATGGAGATGGAAGAAGAGACACTCCTGTAACTCTCTTGGGTCCAGGCGTACCATTTCTTGACCTGCTCCCCCACATTGCATGGCAGGAATCCAGCTTCCCCTTGGAAATTGGGATCACTGAGCTCAGCCAGTAGGGCAGTCATCTTCTTTGTCTTTTATTTCTGTAGCATTTGTAATCCACAGTGGCCAAGGGGCAGTCTCAGCTTCTAGCACCCTGAAATCATAGCTGTGTCTCCTAGAAGAAGCATTTTCCAGTAGCAGACTCAAAAATTGTGGGGCCAAGAAGCAAAATTCTAAGTACACTGTGCTTCAGAGGAGAGGTGGCATTCCTCCTCCTCCTCCTGCTGCATTGCTAGGCCTGTATAGTCTGGCAAGAGAAGAAATGGAACCTATTCAATTTATGTTCCTATCCTGTAAGAATGCACTTCAATTTGTTGGGATCTTGTCTCCTAACTGACTTCACAAGGAATGTTGGGTGGATAAATGATGCTTTGGTAAACAGTGTACAGAATTTTGCAAAAAGTGGTGGTAAAGCACTCTTGATTTTGATATTACATTGTGTGATAGATCAGTAATATAAGAATTGCATTGGATGGAAGCCTATTTTTCTTCTTTACCGCTCCTTGAGTGCTTTAAAGTGGCCATCAGACGCCCATAGATGTCCAGCCCTTTGTCTCAATGTCACTCATCATCAGAGTGTCGGCTGGCTTCCTAGGCCATGCTGGCATCTTTCTCATGGGCCCAGGACCAGCCTGGGTTTATCTTGGAGGAGGAGGGCAAATAGCAGCAGCATTAACTAATTAATCCGTAGCTATTTATCAGCCTGTCACCTTGCACGTCAGAAGGTAGAGCTGATGGAGTGATTAAAAGCATGAGCTCTGGTGTGCCACAGATCTGGCTTGAGCACTGCAGGCCTGGTGGGAGACGTGTTCCTTCTCTGCTGTGTGACCTTGGATGAGTTACTTGGTCCCTCTGTGTCTGTTTCTTATCTGAAATTCTTGGCATTAGAATTAAATAAATTCTTCCATCAGAAAAGACGTTGGCTAGGCTCACAGATAATTATCAGTAAGTGGTAGGTATTTTTATTACCCCCAATACAGGCAAGAGTTAAATTCCAGTATGGAATTTCCTGCCCAAGACAGGAATAAGTTAAATGATTCTTTGCACTGTCATTCTATCATCTGCAAAATGAGGGTGTTTGTACTATTCTACCTCTGTCCAGGTTCTCATCCACCTTTAGGATACTGACAAGTGACATCATTCTAGTGGCTGACAGCACCATAGAGTGGAATAGAATGGTCATCACCCATGTTGGTCAGGCTACAGGCATCAATCAGAGAAGTCAGTGTTGCCAGGCAAGGGCACCCCAGAGATGGAGGCCAGGAGGACAGGGCAGAATAGAGAAAAGTGGGGAGACTTCAGAGGAAGCTCTCTGCAGTAGGAGCCTGCAGGGTGGGGGAAAGTAGTAGGCTTTTATATTAACAGAGTGCTTACAAGAATCCAGAATGCTTTACGGGCCTTAGATTATTTAATCATCCAACAGTTAACTTTGAGTCTTGCTGCATTTGTCAGTAGGTGCAATACGAGGATCAGTTCTGGGATTTGGTGCTGGATAGCATTCCCAGTGACTCGATATCATGGCTTCTTGCCTGGTTGTTGGGTGGAGGGCGTGTCCTGTGAACAACAGAGTTGAATTATAGTGAAAGGACAGGAGATTGCAGTCTGAGATTATTATTTGCATGTGTATGTGTGTCCGTGTGCGTGCATGTGTTGATTGTGATGGTTGTGCAAGTTACTTCCTCAGAAAATCTAAATGAGAAATGGGTGTTATTGATGAGGAAACTTACGGACAACAGTGATTTCCTAGTAACCTTTAGAAGGAAGAGGAGCCTCTGCTCACCCCAGGCAAGGCCAAACTCTGCCGATGAGGAAACTGTAGCTATCGGCGTAGAAAGAATTTGCCCATGACCAGTCAGACTAGCTCAAGCTGCTGGGAGAATCCACAGAGTTCTTGGTGCCTCCTGGTGTCACCACGGCTCCACACTGACCTCTTTCCCCAGCTTTTGATAGTTTAACATCATATTAACATCTTTAGGCTCAGCAGTCCTTATTCCTGTGTAACTGGGAGACCAAAATGTAGGCCTGTGAATATCATCATGTGTCAAGACAAAGCCCGTCCATTTCAAACAGGAAATCACATTCACCTGGAGTTGGAAACATTATTGAGAATTCTCTTGGCTTTGCTGAGGTTCCATACCTAAGTCAGGGCGATTGTTCTTTGTAATTCCAGAATGTTCTAGCTAAATTCTCATCAGTGCCTCCTGGTCCAGTCCTCCTGCCATACACCTGTCAGAAGTTCCTGTGACCCTTTGGGCTCTCCAAGTTCTGTCCTCTTCCTGGCCTCAGTTGTTTAAGTGGGGTCTTGTTCCAAAAACCTGGTTCTTATTTCTTCTTACAAAACCAAGGACTGGGGCAGAGGTTCCTGGCTCAGATTTGTATCTACTTATTTAGATGTCTCTGTGGCTTCCTTATATTCAGGGCTTGATTAATACCTATTTCATTTCCAAGTCCTTTACTTGGTCAGAGGAGGAAAGGCTATGTGGAGAAGGACACGTCACCCCTGTCAGCAACTTCCTGTCCTAACACCTGGGTTTTTTTTTAAAGGCAAAGTCCCAAATTTTATAAACAATTAGAATACTCCTCACTGTGTGACTTTCCCTTCTAAACTCCTGAGGGAGTTTTTCATTTTTATTTTTGCTTAACTTTCTGTAATGCTGCTCTAGAAGCTGGGAAAATGAGAAGGAAGAGAAAAAGGTAAGTACAGGAACCATGTTCAGAAGCTGCTTGCCACAGATCGCATTGTCCCTAGCAAATGTTGCCACTAGAGTCTGTGATCTGAAGATGCTACGAGTATGTGTGAAGCGAACCCTCAGGTCCTGCGTAGGTGCCAGTGAAAGTGACTGGGGAAAAATAAAAAACTCATGTAAGTTTTCTAGGAGCATTTTTATAAAGGATAGTATCCTTCTGAACCACATCTTAAGATCTTTCAGACTCAAAGGAGTAGAAGTTTAAAATATTATAATTTTTATATGTAATTTTTGACCAAATATGTGCTATGACAGAATTATAATTTGTTTTTTACATGTTCAGTAATACTTAAGGAACCAAGAACAACCAATTGATAGTGCAATTGTGCCCACTTAAAGAACTGCTTGTTTAAATCCACGAAATGATTTACAATGGAAGAATGGATTCAGATTCTACTCCCAGGTCTATCATTGGCTACCGGTGCAAGCGGCCTCATGTCCTTGACTCCTTTTTCAGTGGCTCCTGTTTGTTGAGCAATGAGTGTGGACCAGGTTGGTACTTAGGCCTATATGTAAGTTGTCAGAACAATCTTGAGAAGCTGGTACTGTTTTCCACTAGGAATCTGAGGTGCATAGAGGATAAGTAACCCCTCAGGGAGACAGCTTTTATGCTGTGAGGCTGGGCTGACTTTGAAACCTATGATGGTAACCACTGTGCATACTCTCCCTTCTGGCAGCATAAAATAGACTGTGTCATGTGGGGCTCATTTCTGCTTTTTAACTGCAGAATGATTTATGGTGGTACATAGGCATGATAAGCTTTGATTTATAATAACATTATTATTTGTCTTTGTGATTTATTTAAAAACTAGGTTTTGGTCAGAAGTTCAGTTCTTGAGTATAACTTCTTTCTAGAAGTGTGATGCATATTAAAATGGTTTGCATTATTGTGCTGTTTCTGAGAACAGATATGAAGAGGGGGGAGCAGCTATCTATATTTTTTTCTGTGAGTACAGTGAAACTGTGCAGCATTGCTAAGCATTCTTTGCTTACCTGACCATATTTTAGCTTTGAACAACTCTGTGACATAGATTGGATAAATATCGAGAGTAGTTATAATAGCTGGGATAAAATCTTTGCCTGTGAATATTAACATTTAGGTAACCTGGAATCAGTCTTCAGGGATTGTCATTTTTCTGGAGTGTGGGGCATATTTTTTTGGATTATATCTTGGATGTTGTGATTGTTGTGGAAGTTCTGGATTCTGTTATATTCCTCGGATAGGCATTGATTTTGTTTGGGCAAATGAGAAGTTGGATTCCAGCTGCAAACTGTCCTTTGGGCGACACCAGAAATCTGTTTATTCTTTTAGCTTTAGATGGGTTGTTTGAACAGTGCCTTGGATATATGTGACTCAGGGATCACCCTGAGATCTCAGCAGAATTTATGCATATGATTTATGGTTTTTCCCTTTCGTATTTTAGCAGCTGAAGTAGTTGTGATGGTTACTCTTGACTGACAGCTTGATTGGCTTAAGAGATGCCTAGGAGATTAACAAATTACTCTTAGGATAACCTAGGAGACTATCTGGTCATTGGGCCTTTTCTCTCTGGCTCTTCCCTGGGACTCTGCTCTGCTCCTAGATGCCATGAGTTGAACAGCTTTTCCTCTGCTGTGTCTTTCCACCATTGATGGTTCTACCTAGGAAACAGCTGGCAGTGGACTGAAACCCTGAGCCAAATTAAACCTCTCTCGTTACTAGTGTCAGGTGTTCTGTCCCAGCAATGGAAAGCTGACTGATACAGTAGGCCTGTATCTGTTTTCGTCAAGCCAGTAAGACTGGGTTTCTCTCTGAGATTTTGCTTTGCCCCTGTGGTATAGGCTGAGGCTGTTCTTGGACCAAAAGCCCTCAGTAACAAAAACTCACCCATGCACACCTTTCTTCTAGGTATAAAAACTTCCCTCCAGTATCTGCCTGCCCAGTGGCTTCCTCCCTGTGCCCTCAAAAAGTTGATTTGGGGGAGGCGGGAGTGTCTGGACCTTATAGTTATCTGTAGGAGAGGTAATCTGGTAAGAGCATCCTTGGAAGAGGAGTGGAAGGGCTAATATTGCTGTCTCCATTTTAAAAATAGACAGATGAAGACCCTGTGAGATTGATTTCTGAGCTTGATGATGATGATGCAACACAGATTTCTGGTCTTCTCTTTTTCCGTATTGCTGTCCACCTACTCTCCATGCAAATGGTTTGGCTTAGCAGTTGTCCAAGGGAAATGTCTTCTCTACTTTGAGGCCATTGAGAATGTATCTGAGGTCCCCCCAGTCAATTCTGATAAAGTCTTTGCAAATCTCTTTGGAGGCAGGCACTGTGGTGGATGGTGCAGAGGCCATATTTTAGAGTCTGCCAGATCTAGGTTCAGATTTCCCTTCTGCTCCTTCTAACATGATCTTGAGTAAGATACTTCACCTTTGAATCTCCAGCCCCATGGACTGTTGTCAGAGTGAGTTGACTTATCTGGACTGCCTGGGCTGGGCAGGGAGAGCCTTTAGGAAATGTCTCCTGTCCACAAAGAGTATGCTTGGAATGTGTTTGCTGTGATGACTTGTTCTCTGTGGCCATGAGGCCAGCCTTGGCTCTATGTCCAGTCAGTACTGATGTGTGAGGAGGGGAAATGGAGCAACTTCGTGGTCAAGGCGAGCAAGCACAGGCAGAGATCATAGCCATCTCCCCAGAAACCTTGAGGAGCCTCAGACTTGGGCATCTGTCCCAAGCTCTTGCTCTTCCATCCTCTTCCCTTCCCTCCATGGAGCCCGGTCTCCCACATTCCTTGGTGTGGCGTCTTGGAGGTTTATGCTCCATGTCTCCAGCTCCTTCCTCCTTTGGTTGGATGCCATGCACCTGCCTTTGCCATGCCTCTTGGTATTGATCTGTTTTCTCTATTCCTGTGGCCAGTGACCCAGACTTGTCCTGCCTGGATGAGTGTGACAACTTAACAACTGCTTGCTGATGACAACTCTTGCTATTGTGGAGTACTTAATAATAATAACAACAATAGCTGTTCAGAACCTTCACATATATTAACTTTTGTAATCCTCATACCATTTGATGAAGTACATGCTATAATTACACCCACGTTGCAGATGAGAAAACAGCTAGGGAGTAGAGCACATTCAGGATGTGAACCTCAGTGTTAGACAGCTAACTCTGTTTGACATGTAACCAGGCGGGTACCTGTGGGGTAGAGATGCTGTCCTTTTTGCACTTATTTGGACCTGAGGTAGGTAAGGAACTCAGGGATTGTTGGTGGTTTTTTGCCAAAGGAAACCCCCCCTCAGTGGCCTGGTGCTGGAGGTGGTCCAGGCAGGCTGAGTGAGGGGGGAGCAGACCGGCCTTCTGCCAGGGTAGAGATGGCTTTATACCCGCCCTTACTGCTCAGCCACAGGAAGGGGAAGTGTACTCCTCTTTTCTGGCTTCATCTAATTGTGCACCTTTTTTTTTTTTTTTTGGTCACAGTTATAAAGATTTAATTGCTCCATTGTACTGGGGCATCAGGGCCTCTTATAAGTCACTTTTTATGATTGGTGATAATTGGCTCAGCTTGAATTGGCTTCAGCTAGTCACAGTTTCCTTCCCATTTTTAATTTAAGGTCTGATTTTAGCTTTATCTTTTTTTCTGAATAAAGTTTTTTTAAAAAAATTTAAACACTGGGTTGTATGTGAGGAAATAACTTTTTTCCTGACCCCATTGCTCTACTTGAACTGACTTATGCATCAAGTCAATCTAAAGACAGTGAAGATATGAAAAAACATCTTAAAGTGTTTCAGTGGCTTGCAACAGAAAATGCCACCAAATGGGGCAATGTGACCCTCACACTGTCGTGCTGTCAGGATCCAGTGCCTGATCGTGGGGTGAGGACACATCTGAATGTCTTGGGGTGCAGGCAGATAACCCGTAAGGGAGTCCTGCTTATCTGTGAGAAACTCGAGACGGAACTCAGTATATCAAAAATTTATGACAGCGAGGATTTGGCAAATCCTAAAGATAAGTTTCCAAATGAAAAAGGAAAAAATCCTGTCGCCTGAAAGGGAATGAGGTATGAGGCACATAAATTAAGCTGACAGAATTTCTAGAAAGTGAAAAGTGTGCCATGGCACCGCCAACTGTGGAATATAAATACATGTCACCCTGTTACCATTGTGGGGCTGTAGTCTCGGTATTGATGTTTGTGTTTTGAGTCAGCACTTCCTGAATGCTCCAGTCTTGGAGTCTGGCGGACTTGATTTATGAAGAAAAGATGACAGTAATGAATGGAAGGGTTTGCTGAGGAATTAATTTGGGGTGAGGCATAAGAGCCAGCCTGCATCCCCCTGCCTCTTTCCCCTAAGTGTAATCTGCATATGGGTGTTGCCAAGATGTCGCACAGTGCGAGTGAGGGACACAGGCTTTTACAGCTTCTTCCTTCTGTGGTCCGCTCCCTGCTGTCTGCCAGGACCCTTGGCTGTGAACAGCTGTCCTCCATCTCTCTCTCTTTCCTCCATCTGAATTTGTTTCCATTCACTTTTACCTGCCTAAAGCTTTCGATGTTCGTCCGCCACAGTTGGCTTCTGAACCCCTAGGTCCCATCTGTGATGCTGTTGTCCTCATCTCTTTTGGGGACTCATCTGGAAGTGCTTTCTCTGCTGCACCCCGAACTGTGAGCCTCCACCGAGGTTCAGGCCCTACCCTTCCCTTCCAGGGGACTCACTCTGGGGTGGGAACGTGATTCCCATGTGGAGGATCAGGACCTCTGGACCAGTATCTGGACCGGGAGAGGAAGGAGAGAGCCGTGGCCACAAGGTCAAAGGTAGCAGGGCCCATGGTAGGTGTGGGTCCTGTGAGCAGTGTGGGATTTCCTCTGAGGTCTCTGCCACTGATGCTGACCAGGTGTGGGGGGCTGTACTCTGCTCAGCTGGCTTTGTGAGCCACATGGCCTCTGCACATACTGTGCCGACCTTTTGCTCTTTGCTCCCTCAGACTGAAAGACAAAGATGCTACAATGTATTCTTCTTCTTTCCCACCATTTCTAGAATCATCATATCCACGTGGTTCTTTCCAGCATCTTTGTGTTCGTCCCTATATTTTACTCCTCCTCTGGCTCCCTGGCTCGGGCTGGAGCCTCAGGAGTACAATGTGGCAATAGCTTCCTTCTGCCAGAGACCCTCCCCTCTCTCAACACAAACACGCACACGCACACGCTGCTCACATGTTCTCCAGATCATCAAAGTAAGACTGACCTTGAGATCTGTCACACTGTCCCCCCCACCTGTCCTGGGTCTGTTTTCTCTTTGTGTTCTGCCTCCCTTTGCCTGTAAAATGATCACTGTGTCTTGGCTTGTTTTAGGCACTCATTGTCTAAAAGAACTTGGTACATATCATTTCAGTTATCTTTTGCTATGTCACCAACTACCCCAATGTTGAAACCATGCCTCATTTGCCAGATTCTGTGGCTTGGTCCGGCTTAGCAGGGTGGTTCTGTTCCATGTGTCAGCTGAGGCCATTTGTGGGGCTGTCTCAGCTGGGAGCTGGAATAGAAGACCCAGGGTGGCTCTGTCTGGCATACGTCTGGCAGCTGATCCTGGGCCATCTTGGTGCTCCTCCAGCTGGCCTCTCTTCTCATATATCTTATGTTCAGTAGTCTGGCCTGAGCTGGATCCCAAAGGGTAAAAGTAGAAGCTACCATGCTTTGAAGGGTCTGGGCCTGAAAGAGCATAGTATCTTTTGGCTACTTCTGTTGGCCAAAGAAAGTCACAAGGAAGGCTCTAGTTCAGCTGGATGGGAAATAGACCCTGCCTTCTGAAGGAAAGAGCACACAGGGATGGGGGAAGCTGCTGGTGACTAACTGCAGAAAAACAGACCTGTTGACAATATCAGCAGTTGTAGGACTAACAGAGGTTTGTTTTCATGCACTTACTCCAGGTTTGTTCGATGCTTGCCATGTCCCAGGAGGACTTGTGCAAAGGACAAGGCCTTTTTCTGAGATATCTTCCACAAAAACAAATGTGCTAGAGATTAATCTATAGGCCACAAGGCCCATTTCCCTGAGCCCTTTTCTCCCCAGGGTGGCATTTCTCTGACTGTAAGATTGAGCTCTTTTTTTAAAAAATCTGATTACTAATCACTTATATTTTTTAAAAATGGCTGGATTTTTTGGTCTTATTTTCTGTTAGGATGTGTGGATTTTGCTGACTGGTTTTTAAAGCTTTTTACATATTGAGGATTTTAACTTCTTCCTCTCATAACCATTGTTTAATATTTAAGATGCTCTTTCAAAGATATTTTAAAATGTTAGATTTCATGTTTTTCATGTTTTTGTTTTAATTCCTCAATTACATTCGTTTTTTGAGCTTAAGATACCATTATTATGCTTCACAATACTGTCTTGTGGTGCCTATGATTTCAGCTCAAAGTGTCTTTTTATGTGTCTCTGTGTCTCCTGTATATCTGTGAATGTGTGTGTGTGTGTATGTCTGTGTGTGTGTCTGTGTCTGTGTGTCTGTACACCTACATCAGTATGGTCCTTGCTTTATGAAGCTTTCATTCTTGTTTGGAGGTATGTCTTAATGGGTTATATTTAAATGTACCCCCAAAGCTTCATGTGGTCATAGGTGGGGCTTTTTGAAGGTGGCTGGATCTAGGGTGTGTGATACTGAGATTAAGGCTGTGATGCTGGGATTAAGGTGTGGCGCCGCCCAAAAGGCAAGTAGCCTGGAAGGGATGAAAGGGAGAGGCAGGCTGCTGCTTCTGCTGCTGCTGTTGCTTGCTGGTTGCTGCCTTCTGCCTGCCCTGCTTTGCCATGGACTGTTTTGCCTCCTTGGTGCCCCTCTGCCATGCCACCCTGCCTTGGAGCTAGCCAACTATGGACTGAAACCTCTACAAACTATGAGTCAAATGAACCTTTCCTCCTTTAACTTTGGGTGTTGGATATTTGTTTCAGTGATGAGAAGAGTTATTAAGACAGTATGCTTTTGAAATTCTCTAGAAACGGATTGGAAGAAACTCCTACCTATAAAGTGGGTTATTTTCTGAGGGTGGTTGATGTTTTCTTTGAAAATCAGGAGTGAGCCAGAGGGAGAGGGTGGGGAATGACTGGTTCTCTGACACTTCCTTCTTTGTGGTGTTTATCAGAGAGAACACGGAGTCCTCCTCTGCGTTCTTGTATGGGCATCATGAATCTCTGATTGGGGATTTAGAGTCAGTAATATCAGAGGTATCTTTGGGCTTTATAATTTAGTAATACTTACAATATTTTTACTGTCATAAGTAAATGGCTATAGAGAGTTTATTATACCTTTAAAGTAAAATGCTGTAACTTTTTCAAATGTAAAATTCTGTAGTAGGACTGCAGTCAAGTGTAATTATTCCTTTGCAAGTTGGGATCACAGATGATGCATTTAAAAAGTGTTCTTCATTGCAAGAACAGACCATTCAATCAGACAGTGTCTGGTAAAGGAGAATAATGAGAGACACAGGATTATGGAGCCCTGTATATGCCGTATTTAAGGGCGTGGACTCCAAAATTGGACGCTGGGGAGCTATTGAAGAATTCAGAGCATGAGAATGATATGGAGTGACAGGCATTTAATAGCTCATTCAAGGAAATGTGAGCTAAGTTTTACTTTTGTGCTTTGTCTTTAGTGAAGCTGAGCTCTGGGATAAACAACTATGGAATCTTGTCAGGGAGGCCTTGAGAACCTTTCCTTCCTTCCCTTCTCTACAGGAGTTATTTCTCTTTTAAGGGGATGATTTCTGTATTTTATAGTCTTGCTTTCATGTGTTGCTTTGCCCTACCAAGCCGTCCCTGGGAAGGTGGGGTTCCACAGTTGGCAGGACCTAGACACATCCTGCTAAGCCTTCTCCATAGGACGAAGTGAGAAAAGGAAGGCTGGCTGCTTCCAGGGTCTGTGTGCTTGGGATAATTTTGGTGATGTTATAATGCTGAGAATTTCGGCATCCATAATTGACATGGGGTGCTAAATTGCACCACTCATCAAATTGTACAGTTTTATTCAAAAGAAGCAAATTACCACGTACTGGTATTACGCAGAAGCAGGGCTGGGGGGCGGAAGATAAAACAACTGGCCTTTCTTTTAAATCATTGTTAAGTTTGAAACTGTATCAGATTCTTGAAAATTCTTTTCTTTAATCAGGCATGGCATGTTTGTGTGTGCGTGTGCGTGCGTGTGCCTGTGTGTGTGTGTGTGTGTGTGTGTGTGTGTGTGTGTGTGTGTGCATCCCCGAGCCACCATCCTCTGTTGGGAATGTTTCCCCTCAACTCAGAGAATTGCCTTGATGAAAGCTTTCAGCAATCACATGGGTAAAAATTGAACACATTTGTCAGGATTCTTCCCATTGTTCTGCCTTACGTCTTCATTTTCTGAATATCGACAACAAAAACCCCTATGAAATATTAAGATGTTCTTGCCTCAAAGTAGCATCGTTGAATAGTTGCCTTCTGTTATTTGCTTTAGCATATTCCCAAGGTGACTGTCAAAATCCCCAAAATATTCCAAAGAATTGTGTTCCCTGGGGCACAGTTTCTTCCTGCGACTATCTGCTCCAAACTCACCCCACCTTGTGGTACTAATCTTAAAAAATGGTAATAAATCATTGTGATAAGAAAATGAAGAGTAGGGAGGTGACTGGGATAAGAATTGGGGAACTTTGAACACAGTTGTCACTCTAAAGTTACCTTGCAAGTCACTGAATCTACCTCTGCTTCAGTTTATTCCATCGGAGACAGGACAAGGTGACAACTTTATTCCATGAAGAAAAAGAAATTTTAGGCTTTGTGGGCTGTGTGGTTTCTGTCAGAACTACTCAGCTGTATAAAATCTTTTGTAGTGCCAAAGCAGCCATTACAAAATATGGAAATGAATGGACATGGCTGTGTTCCAGTAAAACTTTACATACAAAAGAGGGCAGTGGGCTGAATGTGGCTGGCCCATGCCTAATCTAAATGATCAGGGTAAAAAAAATTGCCTTATTTTTTCTTTAGGTTTACAAAAGGAAATACTATAATGAAAGTGCTTTGAAAAATAACAGAGAAGGAATTTTTGCCTTTGGTTAGATTGGGTAGTTCGAGGCAGACTAGCGATCTCACAAAGAACAAGAAAGGCCATATACAAATTTTAGAGGTATGTTCAGAGGCATCTAAGAGATTGCAACAGTAAGGAATGAGGGGCTGAGATTTCCAGGAAGGAGGAAACTGGCAAGGTGAGTAGATGATCTGCAGCTCCTTTCTTCTGGGGGCTTTGATTTTGAGTGGCGGTAAGACACTGAATTCCTGTCTGCTACTCTGAGAAAAAGAAACCAAAAGAAAAGAAAAGAAAAAGATACCAGCAGAACTTTTGGTGATTTCATGGGATGATTGGAGAGACAAAATTGGAGTCTTTGGGCCCTCAAATATGCAGTTGGTTTTCTTTTCAAGGCAGTTGCTAAATTCAGAAGCTGCATGGGACATGGGGTTCTAAGTAGAAAGGCTGTAAAGAGCAGGATTGTTCAGCAGAGTCATGGTGCTTAGATGCTAAGGATTAGAGCTCAGAATCTGCCTGGGAGGATGGAGGGATAGGGAGGGGAATGGTGAACACCCTGGGTTGTTGATAGTCCTGAAGGGCCAAAGTCACAGCAAAAGGGATAAACCTGGAGTCTGAATCTAGTACCTGCCCTGATTGACTTAGGTGATCAGCCCTGACCATCATCCTCTGTTTTTCCTGCCTGGAGGAAGAAAGGGAGAGCCATTTCTTCATCAGAAATCTCTTCAGTTTTTTAATACATGGTGTCTAATATTCAATCATAAATTCCTGGGCCCGCCAGTGTGACCCCCAAAATGAGAGGAAAAAAACCAAACAAATGAGATTCGCAGATGATCTAGAAATAACTGAATCAGATTTGACAAAAAGGATTTTTAAATAACTGATTAAGCTGGGTGTGGTGGCACATATCTGTGATCTCTGCTCTCCAGGAGGCTGAGGCAGGAAGATTGCAAGTTTGAGGCCCGCTGGGGTGATTCAGCAAAACCTTGTTGCAAAATAAAAAATAAAAGAAGCCAGGGATGTAGCACAGCGGCAGAGTGCTCAGATCCTGAGTTCATTTCCCCAGTAACATACAAAACATCAACATTAACAAACTATGATTAATATACTTAGGAAAAAAATTAAAAATTGTTGAAATTTTCTATATTTTCATCTAAGAATTGGAATGTATATAGAATAACTATAAAGTCATTCTGTTATTAGGAAACATGTGAAATGAAGAACTCCATAGATGAGGGTTTGACAGAAGATTATATATAGCAGAAGAGGAGAGGGGTTAATGGAGACCATTCAAACTGAAGTGCAGAGAGCATACAGGAAAAAAACCTAGGAGACAAATTGGACACAATGAATAATCTAGTAAGATATGTATAATTGGAGAAGAGAGGGAGGTAATTTAAAGCAGTATTTGAAGAGATAATGGCTAAGAATTTCCCCAAATTTACAAGAAATATCAACCCATAGATTGAAGAAGTTGTATGAATTCCAAGCATAGTGAAGGCAAATACAAAGCATAGAGTGTTGAATGGAAAATACATTGGCATTTCGCTGTTGGTCATTCCACGTTGGCATTGTAGCTTTCTGTATCTGGTGGCTAAGATCCATTTCAGCGTGAACTTCCAGCCTCACGCTTAGTTCATTAAATTCTCTGGATCTTCTTTTTCAAACCTCATTGCCCCTTGCATTTTCCTGCTTCTTTACTTTTGTCAGGCTTGACGAAATAATTTCCACTTCCAGGCACTCTTCCTTTTGGCCTTGTCATTGTCATTGTCAACACCATCGTTACATGAATTAATGGTCCAATAAGAGGTGTGGCCACTAAGATGTATTAGTTTCAACCTGCTGCTATAACAAACCACCACAAACGCGGTGGTTTAAAGCAACAGAAATGTCTGTCACAGTTCTGGGGACCAGAAGGGGGAAGTCAGGGTGTCCCAGGACCACACACCATCTGGAGGGTAAAGTCATTCTTTGTTTCTTCCAGCTTCTGGTGCCGTCAGGATCCCATGGCCTATAGCTGTATCTCTTTTTGTTCTGCACACTGCCTTCTGCCATGTGTGCCTGTGTCCTCTTCTGTGTCTGTCTCTAAACTCCCTCTGCCTGTCTGTTAAAGGTTACATGCAATTGTACTTATGGTCCACCTGGATAATTCAAGATAATCTCTTCCCAAGATCCTTCACTTAATCGCCGCATGTGCCGTACGAAGTGATATTCACAGGTTAGGGGGCCAAAGGCATATCCTTTTGAGGGAAACCATTGAAGGTCATGAGTCTGTAGTAATAAAAGTAAGTGCTTAAACACAGTATCTGTGTGCCAGGAACTATGTTAAGTGCACCACATAGATTATCTCATTTAAATCTTGTGTCACCTGTGTAAATTGAGAATTCAGTATTACCACCATTGTACAAAAAGTCTCTGAGGCTCAGAGAAGTTAAGAAACTGGCTGAGGTCTTGTAGCTGGTAAGTGGCAGAGCTAGGATTTGAACCCAAAGTTTTGGGCTTTGGACTCCCTTCCCTTAATGGTGCAAGATTTCTGCTTGGGCTACTGCCAGTAGCTAGCTTTCAGATTTGAGTCCCTATTCAGTACTTTCTAGCTCAAAAATCCTATGGTCCTATGAGTTTTTGTCAGGAGGGGAAAAAAAAGAAAAAAACGAAAACTTCAAAACTGGATTATTAAGTGTATAATAAATTTTAATCTGTCCGATAATGGAGAAAATTTGCTTACACTGCTTGCAGACAAAGCTGATGTGAGTTTGCTGTTGTGCATTTTGATATTTGCTGATGGTAGAAGTGTTCTGGAAGGAAAAATTACTTCTAGACGCACAGGCCAAATCTATACTGTCTGAATGAATTGAGGTAATTGCTCAGATTATTTAGACCCTGCCTGCCAGATAATTGAGGTAAATGGGGTTATTAATTGAAGTAGCTAGGTAATTTGGTCTGCCTCCCTTTGATAATGTAAACATGGTCATATTGTGTAATTGTATAATTGGCTGAAAGGGCTCTATTCTTTCTCTTGAAGCATCTGCTATTGTCTAGGGCCTGGCCATTGGGTTATAGTGTGGTAAATTATTACAGACAAACCATAGGTACCTAGCTTGAGTTTCATAGTGGAAAATATATACACATATGTATATGTATTTTGGGGGTGTATATATATATATATATATATTAAAAACAGAAATACAGGAGCATTTTAAAGTTTGATTATTGTTGGTAATTTGTGTAAGAGTTTTAAAGGACCGTGTACCTCCAATTTGAACTGCTTGAGAGTCTGCGCAAGGAGATTGGTGCCTTTGTAAAAGATTTTTGTTCCCTGAGTCCTGCTGTAAAGTCTGCATTTGAATCGCCTAGGAGACCCATTGCGGCAGAGCTTATTCCTCGTCCCAGATGGACAATTAGGTGCAGTTCATTAGCTTCTATGTATACCTTGCCTAATGGGGCCCATGTTGTGGTTATGCAGTTGGGTCACAAACGTTCAGCCTGACCTGTCTTACTCCCAGACCTGCTGGTGTTGTCTCTGCAGCTGTGCTGCCCTGAAGACCTCTGTGGCCCCTCCATTTCATGTTCCCAAATGAGTAACAGCAAGTTCTGAGACCCCTTCATTACGCTGGGGTCAAGCCTGCTTTGTTTGTTGTTTGAAAAGTCTGTCCATTGTGGAGTAGGGGACTGAGGTGTGTGTGTGGGAGAGATGGCTCATGTCACAGCTGTGGTGACCACATGTCTTAGATTTGCTGGTACCACCTGGTTCTAAAATATTCTTTATGGTTTTAGACTTTAAATCCTGAATTTTGGCTTGGAAAACGAAGCCCAAGAGACATGGGTTCACGTGTCTCTCACATTAGTTATCTGTATAACCAGCCTCTTATGTGGTATTTCTACCCTAGCCAAAAAAGGAAAAAACTGGGAAGATAATTCAGATTCAAAAAAAAAAAAAACATAGACTCTCCACCCAGCCTCTCACTGAAACGTGAAGTTTTTGGTCTTGAACAGTGGTATGGGATGTTGATATCATTGATCTAATTAGTCTGTTTCCCGCTTCACTTTGCTTGCCCAGATGTGGTCCCAAGAGAATGTAGGCTGTTCAGATAAAACCAGGCTCAGCAAATTCAGATGAAATGTCTACTCGAATCTCCTCAAGTCTCCTCTCTGGGCTGTGGGTTTATTTATAAGCCTATTAGTCCTTAGGGGAAGGAAAAAAGAGGAAAGGAGGAATTTGTTCCTAAAATGAAAGCCGAATTTACTTAATATGAAAGCTCCCCTTGGGCAACTCATTCTGCCAGCCCCCGATAAATGTACAAACATAAAAATAACACAATAAATAAAAGTTGTGTCAGAAGAGAGAAATTAAGACAATTCTGGTGTTTTGCAGGGCTAGAATTATCCACAGAATTTATTCCTTCTCCTGTGTTTGACCATGTTTTCCACTGTCTGACTTTACATAATATTCCTGTATAACTTCTGGATCAACTTTAAAACTCAAAAGTCCAGAACAAATGTGTATCCAGACAAAGTGTTGAAATAAGTCAATCATTTGGAAAATTGTTGCTCTCAAAAACATCTGTTACTTGAGAAGAAAAATCACATTTAATTTTCCATTTTAGTCTACAAATGTCTAAAATTTACAGGAACAAAAATAATGATAAAACTTTAAAAATCTGTTGTATATAAATTTTAGAATGTTTTCTAGCATTTCAGCAAATAACAATCACCAACACTTTTGTAAGTTCATTTTTCATCTTTTTCCTATCCAAGTTAACATTGGCTGTCATTTATTACAGATACAAGTGATAACTGTGTAAGCAAGTGAGCTCTGAGCATGGACTAGAATTTTTAAGACAAATTTAAAGAAAATTTCAAGTACAAAATTGAGTGTGGTTTTTAATTTTCAGTCTTTTGAGATGTGAGAAAATGAAAAATGGTCTTTGCTAGGGCAAGGACTTTTCATGTAGGAGTTAGATGTCTAAAATACTTCCTGGGCAGTAGTCCTTTCTGGTTGTGTTAAAACTAATTTCAGGAAACCTCGTAGCATTGACTTGTAACTTTAAAAGAATACATGAAGGTGAGTATCATATTTACAAATTACTCTGAGTTTTATACTTCTAATATGCTGAAAAAACCAGATGAGTAACTGTATGCATAAAATAATAACAGCTCTAGCCTAAGGGACTCTCCAAAGGGGACCAAAGTTTATGGAAAGTATTATGATTTTGACAATTACTTTGGCTTCTTGTTGTGTGGGCGGGTCTGGGTTTTTAGTAGCTGGAATTTGACATCTAAATAAGAGGCTGTTCCTAGGATATGTAAATAGAGTATGTGGGTCGAAATGCTTGTCATTATGGATGTTGAAAGGACAATTTACGATTTACAAAGATGGAAAAGCCCAATAAATATTCAGTATTGAAGAGCTGATGCAGAAGCAAAGCTGTAGACTTCTTGCTGATGAACAGAATTAATGACAAAGGAAAGGAACAATTCACTTCGCTGTCAGGAAGAGTGCTTTAACATAGCAGGACACATACTGTGACAACCTAGTCCTTGCCTTCCTGTGCTAGACTTTGTGTGACCCCTTGGCTAGACATCTTGTCTGTGTGGCTTTTTTAATCTTCCCGGAATATAGTATGTACTCAATAAATGTCTCTCTTGGTCCATTTTGTCCTGCTGTAACAAAATGCTGGAGACTGGGTTGTTTACAAAAACAGACTTATTTCTCTCAGTTCTGGGGGCTGGAAAGTCTGAGAACAAAGCATCTGTAAGTTTGAAGTCTGGTGAGGGCCTGACTTTGCTTCCACGATGGGGTCTTCCTGCTGTATCCTCTGGAGGGGAGGAATACTGTATCCCAACTTGGCAGAAAGCAGACAGGCAAGAGGACCAAGCTCTCTCTGCCAAGCCCTTTTGTAGTTGCATTAATCCATTTATAAAGGCTGAGCCTAAACACTTCTGAAACAGCCTCACCTCCCAGGACTCTTACATTGGGGATTAAGTTTCCAACAGGAATTTTGGGGCACATGTGCAGATCATAGCCTTGTTTCCTCGTTCTGCATGTAAGAATTACTATATACTCATTCCCCACCTCACAAGATTAGTAATTTCATTTTTGTTTCAGGGAGCATTTGCCATTTTCAATGAGGACTAAAACCAAAATTAAAATTTTATTACAGTTGTGTGCCACATAATGACATTTGAGGCAGTAGACTGCATATGGGACAATGGTCCCATGAGGTCATATTGCCTACTGTCTCTGTAGTCATCTTAGTCTGTGTAAGTACATTTTATGATGATTACATGGGAATCACCAGGTAGCTCATTTCTCAGAATATGTCCTTGTCATTAAGTGGTGCATGACTGTTTTTGAAATTTACAGAACTAAATATGTGGGTTTTTTTGTAGAAGTATAGTGGCAATTCTTCTGAAATTTGAGTGTACAGCTGTATTGAAACTTTTAGAATATCTTGTACATCACAGAAGAAGGTATGATGACAACTGCCAGTTTTTGAGTATTTATCATGTCTTAGGCATCTCTTTTGATTCCAGATAAATACTATTATTCTTCCTTTTTATCCTAGGAGGAAAGTAAGGCCCTGGGAGATCAGGTAACTGAGCCAGAGCCACTTGGCAAGTGACCAATCCAAGACTTGAACCCAGGAAGTCTAAAACCACAGGCTGTGCTCTGAACCACTAGTCTATAAAGTGCCTCTCACGGCTGCAGCTGTGTTGGTGCTTGTGTGAAGGAGTGCACTTGCCCACACAGGCTGCCCTGAGGCCGTCAAACACATGTGGTGGGCTGTAAAAGATGAAGGAGCCACTTTTCCTGTCAACTGCTGAAGATGGCATCTGTCATTTTAAAAAACTTTTTATTGCTAGTTAATACACTTAGTGGTTTTTGGAAGAGCTGACATCTCTGTATCACTAACGCATCCCTTGTCAACCAGACGGGTCTCCAGGCCACTGGTTCCGAAGGTCCAGATTGTTTTCAGAACAATATGTAGATCTTTGCTTTTTTTCGCTCTTCCTCTCTCAAACACACAGTGAAGTGTTCCAGAGGTTGAGTTACCTCTGATGGGGTCATCACTGATTAATTCTTGCTTGGATGTTCTTGTTTGTCTTAGTTTTAAATTTCCAAATATAATAAATACCTATAGACAAAAGCCACAGAAAGGAAAGCTCCTAGGGATTCCTCAAACATTTTTAAGAGTTAGAGGTGCTTCTGAGAGCTTGGTCAGTGGAGGGTGTTTATTATTGTTTTACAATGAGTTTATTCTTAGTATACCTGAGTTTCCAATCGTTTCGCGTCATGTGAAAGGTTGGGGGAGATGAAATGTACCTTAGAAAGAAAACTCATTCTCCTCTTTGGATCCTTGGCATCTTTTAGGATATTTCCTAAGCCCTGAGCAACTTAGTTTTTTAAAAGGGACTACATTCTTTTCAGTTCAGTTCCCTAAACATTTCTTCATTCTAACTAGCAGGGGATTTTTGTTTTTTCACAAGAAGAGCTCTGGTTACTGTAATTGTTAATAAGGCAGCCTGCTGAGTGCCGGGACCCATTTTTCTCTGTGATCAGAACTAAGCTCCTTTCTTCCTGACATTTCATCTACTCTGCTCCGTGGTTGTGGTTTTAAGATTAGCTGTGTGCGGATTAAGTGCTCTTAATCAGCTCATCTTACATTACAATGTAAAGTTTCTCTCTTGTTCGGAGAGATCTTGATTTTCATTTACTGTCCATGATCACAGGGTAGTAGTGGGCTCCCCGGAAATGTCATGAAGAGGAGTGATCATGCAGAGTGGGGAGGAGGGAGTGGGAAATGCTGAGCTACTTGATAAGTTTAGATTCTTCTCATTTCCATGAGGAACGGAGGAGCCCAGTTTGTGTTTCTCCTTCTTGGCATCGTATTTTCACAGATTGTCTGATGTTTTATATGATCTGAAAGAACAGGCGGTGCGTAATTCTGTCGAATAGGGTGTCTGTGGTGTTTCTGCCGTGTGCATTTATTCATGATGAGATTATTTTGACTCTATTAGTTGATTATCTGAGAGCTCGAGGAGTGAGTTAGATTGACAGTGCCCCTCTATCTGTCCTGAATTTTGAGTGCCACTGTCCTTTGAGCACAGTATACACCTCCTACCCAGTGCTAATGTACAAGACTTTGAGGACCAAAACCGACTGGTTTGATGACCTTTCCTAAGAAAACTTTGGGCAGAACTCCCTTTATTCAGAACTTTTCTAGTCTTTGCATATGGTTGACTGTCAACACTAACTCCTTACCGGGTTCCAGGGTTAATTTGCACCCTTGTCATTTTGGGGTTTTTGTTTTCCTGACCCCAACCTGTTTATGGAGTCTCTTCCCAGTGGATTTGCAAACTCCCGGCTACTGGTGTGAAGATTTCACATACACATGTGAAGTGGAGGTGAACAGATTGTGTTCATTTGCCAAGTAAGCCTCTTTGGTGTCTTCTACTCCCTAAAAATAACATCGTTCCTCCAAGTGATAGTTAAAACACCAGAGGGCAAGTTTTTCTCACAGATGCGCACCACCTAAATAAACTAGGATTTTCATGTGTGGCTGTTGCTGCAGCTGTTTGCTGATCCTAATAGTATCAGACATCTGTGAGCAGGAGTTTAGGGCCTGAAGGTCTCCATTGCAGGTGCCTGGAGAAGGCCTGACTGTAGGTGGATGCTGCTGGCTGCCGTCTTGGTTGATCAGCCTGCCTTTCTGCCATTGAAGGACCCAGATAATTACAGGCTGGCTTTTTATCTGGAAAGACTGTCCAGTGGGATTTTCAAAAATTGTGTAGGAGTTTGGATGTTTCATTGTGGGAGCAGTATCGTGCACGGTAGGTGTCTAGATTGTCTGGAACCTCAGTGATGACCTCCCAGTCACTGTGGTAGTTAATGCCCCCTAAGCTGGGCATGGTGATGCACACCTGCAATCCTGGCACGCTGGGAAGCTGAGGCAGAAGGATGGCAAGTTGGAGCCTAAGCTGGGTACTTTAGTGACTTAGCAAGATCCTACCTCGAAAAAAGGTGGCAGGGCTGGGGGTGTAGCTCAGTGCAAAGACCCAGTACTGGGTTCAATCCCCCATACTCCTAAAAGAATGAAAGAAGGAGGGGAGGGAGATAGGGCAGCTCAGGGGAGGGGCCAGGGAGAGCTGAGGATGTAGCTCAGTACGAAGGTTCTGGGCTCAATCCCTATTACCAAAATAAAGTGCCCCTAAGATTTCCAAAGCGTTTCCCAGGAGGCAGAACCATCCCCTGTGAGAATCACCAAGCTGGATGACAGGGTGGGAGTTTAGCAGGGGAGGGACAGGTGCCAGCCTTGTGTGTTAGCCAGCTCGCCCTCCTGCTTGTGCAGTCGTGTGCAGAGCAATGGCCCGGAGGTTGTCATGGGGAGTAGGGTGAGATGTGGCCCTGGAGAGGAAAGGGGACTTAGGAGAGCTCAAGAGGGAGACAGAATGGCATGCAACAATTAGTTGGATGTAGAGGCAGTTGTTTGCACTGTTTTCTGGATTTCAGGCTTGTGCTACTAATTGGCTGGCATGGTAGACACCAGGTGAAAATGCAGGAGGCGGAGGAAGTATTGGGAAGATGGCAGTGTTTTGTTTTGACTCTGTAGGATTTGGAGGTAGAGAATTTCTGAAACAGCTACAAATGTGGACCTGGAGCTCAAGAAGGTGGTCCCAGCAGGAGATGGAGGTTTAGGAGTAGGGGGCAAGTGGAATTGTCAGGAAAGGATGGTGGCTGGAGCCATGGCATGGATGAAATGTGGTTCAGGTTAGTAATTCACCCTAGGCCAGTGAGGAGAGGAGTGACAGGGACCATGACTCTATTGTCATCCTCTCCAGTGGTGCCCACATAGTATGAATCTAGGGAGCCTTGGTTTCTCCATGATGTAAAATGAGGGCTTGTTCTAACTCTGAATGTCCAATGCTATGTTTATTGAATTGCCAAAAAAAAATGTAACATTAGGCATGAACATAAGGAATTTTGTGATCCAAATTTAAATAGAGAAGGAAAAGAATCTGCTAATGCAGTAGCTTCAGAGGAAGGAAGAATCGATAGATATCTAGCTCGTTCTCTCATGGGGGTGCTAGCCCTGCTCAGGAATTGTGTCCCTAGACCTCAGCACATGAGCTCACCCTGCTCATCAGTGCTGCTCTGGAGGTCAAACTCAGGCTGTCCCCCCAGCGGAAACCTAGCTCCAAGCATTTATGTATCACCTTTAACTGCAGAGGCAGTTTTAAGTGTGAAGATACTTGTTCAGTCCTTTCCAGATATGCCCCATAACCCAGAACCCTCAAAGTTTTGACCAAATACAGATACCTACCTACCTTCCTTCCTTCCTTCCTTCCTTCCTTCCTTCCTTCCTTCCTTCCTTCTTTCCTTCTTTCCTTCCTTCCTTCCTTTTCTTCCTTTTCTTCCTCCCTTTCCCTCCCCTCCCCTTTTGTGCTGGGGATCAAATCCAGGGCCTTGTGCATGCTAGGTAAGCACTCCACTACAATGCTGTATTCCCAGCCTTACCAACTTTTGTGTAATGGAAATACAAACGAAACTGAAATATGTGTAAAAGATAAAGAACTAATACCCATCTCACATAAAAAGTTACTACAAATCATTAAAAAAAGATAAGCCAGGTTATGGAAAAGTGGGTAGCCAGCACCTTAGATGGAGAATGAGACATATATAATGATCTATATGTACATATAGTATATATCCATATATAAAGAAGTATATGCAAGTGGAAGAAATATATGGACTAAGAAATATATAAAAGAGTCTCAGTTCATTACTAATTATAGAAATCAGATTAAAGCATTCTGGTCATTGTCACCTATTGGTTAGTAAAGTTGTGGGGAGACAGGCATGGTCCCACACCATAGAATGCACTGTGGAAAAGTAAGATTTGATGTAGGTAAATTCCTATCAAATCTTAAGCCTGCAAACATATATGGTCATAGGTTTTTAGAAAAATCATTGTTGTGATGGAAAACATTGGCCACTATGGAAATGATTACCACTGAGAGCAGTTTGGTTATTGAGGACACCTGGTCACAGTGGCTCCCCATTTCCTCTGAGGGGAGGCTCAGGCCAGGTCATGTGCACACTCTTTGTAGAGGTTTGGCCTGACACCCTGCTAACCTCTGGCTTTGACTTTTGTCTCCTATTTCTTCACTGTAGGGAGGAAGTCCAGGGACATAGAAGAGGTCAGTAATGTGCTATTTGCGTTTGCTCACCTGAATTACATCACTCCCTCTTCATGAATATCTTTGAATGTTAGTACTAAACTTCAGATTTGAAAATTGGATTTGCTTTTACACATTTGCTTTACTTTCTTGTGTCATACCCTGAGATTAAGCATATCTGGTTTACGGTGGTTATTTATAATCACTGTGTAGCTGTTTTTATTTTCTTGGCTTTCCCATTGTAGACTTCTGTGGCAGTAAACACGTGGCACACGTTCATACTTAATTTTTTCAAGCCATGATGACACTGCCAAACTCATTGAAGAAATAAACATATTGCTATGAAGGGCTTTCTTTTAGCTGTGGTCAGCTTTGCAAAGGAAACACTGAGCCCAAGCAGTTAGCTGACCATGGATGGAACCTAAGCCAAATGCAGAGCCTGGGAAGCAGCATTGGAGGCAGACAGCTGTGTAGAGGTATGGAGATGGCTCCCACTGCTTTTAGTTGACATTTTGTTTTACTCCTGCTGCCCTCATTAGTCTGTGGTACAGTACAAGGAGCCCAGAGATGGGAAGTCTAGAGTCTTCTGTAGTCCTGATTCTGCTGCTAACTATGTCCCTGTCGTCAATTATATGATCCCTCTGCATATCACTTTAGATCTGTAAAATGAAAAGATTGGTTTAGGTAGCTAGAGAAACTTCATAGGGTAGCAGTTAAGAGTATAGGCTCTACATGCCTAGGTTTGAATGTCAGGTCCTTTGCTTACTGATTGCACAACCATGGGAAAGTTACTCAACTTTGGTCCAGAGTTTCTTCCCCTTGAAGCTGAAATGATAATAGTACATAGCTGAGAGTTGTATGAGAATTAGATGAGATTGCCTATAAAGCACATTAAACAACGTTTAGAGTACAATACATGCTTACTGGAGGCTACTATTGTTATCATTGGTTTTTAATATTATTTCTGTAATACTGCTGTCATTGTCATCATCATCATCTTTAAGGGCTTTTTCAGCTATAAAATCTTTTGAAACCATCTGCTCAAAAAAGTAGATTAAAAAGCAGTAAATTCAAAAGCAAAAGAAGAAAAGATTTTGACAGTGGGGTAAGAAGAGTTAGTGTTATGGTTTAATCTAGATGCTCCCCCACCACCCTGGCCCCCTGTGCTCACAGGTGAGGCTTTGGGGAGGTGACTGGATCATGGTTGTAAGATAATCATCCGTGGATGAGTCCACTGAGGAATTCACAGCTAAATAATGATGTTGGGAGGTGAAGTCTGGTTGGAGAAGGTGGGTCACTGGGGGCGTGGGCTGGACGGGTCTGCCTGTCTCCCCTCCCTTGGTCCATCTCTGCTTCTCACTGCCGAGCCATGAGCTTATTCTCCCGGGCTGTGCCACCCTGCCATGCCACCCTCCCTTGGAGCCAGCGACTGTGGAATGAAACCTTTACAAACTGTGAGCCAAAAGAAGGCTTTTTTTTCTTTGAGTTGTGGGTGTCGGGTTTTGTGCCTCAGCAGTGAGAAAGTAACTAAGACGGGTAGTGAGGCTATCAGGCAGCAAGGTTGTCCCTTAGCTGTTGACTCCGTCCAGCCTGACTGCGCTGCATTCCTCCACTCCCAGCCGTCTGTCAGTCCCACACAGAGTTCCCATCCCTTCGCTTACTGAGCCGCTCCGCACACTGACTGCTCCTTCATTATAGCTGAGACCACGATTAGTCAGGAGATTCTAAAGAGTTGGTTGGCAATGGGGAATCATTTCGCATCCAGAAATGAATAGAAGTCACGCAAGCGTTTTAAAAGGGGTTGTAGGAAAGAGATGCAGGCCTGTGGCTCAGGCTGAGGAGTTAAGGTCCTGTATGCAAGTTAAAGAGCACTGGTGTAGCACTAGACTGATTCCAGACATAAAGATAACTTATGGGTGTGATGACCTATTAGGCTTGATAATTTGTGAGGTATTAGTTATTAATAATAGCAATGATAACTGTTTTAGCCCCTCTTATATAGAGAGAAGTTAGGGATTTCTGGCCAAGTTCTAGGGCTTTGTATGCATTATCTCTCTCATACCAGCCCAATGAGATAGGCATTATGTTTATCTGTAGAGGTGCTGAAGGGCTTATAACTCATCCAAAGTCAGGTAGCTAGTGTGAGATGGCTCTGAGATTTGAGCCCAGATGATCTGGCTTTAGAGTTGAATCTTGAGCCAGTACACTGCTCATCGCTCTGCTGTAGTCAGATTTGGTAAGTAACCAGCTTGCTTGTCCTACAATTCAAGCCCAGATGTCTGTTCTTTCTTTTGCATCTTTGTGTAGAACTGAGACAAATTGTGTCATAGTCATAACAAAAACAATAACTACTACTCCCATGTTAGAAATTTACGAGAGATCTGGATACTGTGAAGCTACTACCCACCCCCCTAAGGGACCTGGCAAGGAAGCTCTCGAAGGTGGAAAGCTATGTTAAGTTTAAGTTGAAATGTTAAAACCACAGATGCATTTATTAAGCATGTGAGGGAGAGGTTGCATTTCCGGAATGTCCCATAAATCATTTAGAAAATCCAGTATGAGCACTTCCAGGGACTCCACAAAGCAGACTGGAGGGGCCAGTCTAGCACTATTTCTGCTGTGCATAATCTCAGTGGGGACACAGGCCAGCTGACTGCCTCTAGCACTTTGGGCCCAGCTTTGATATGCAGTCCCGAGTGGGCCAAGAGATATGACTCAGGAGGATGTGTGGGACCTGGAAACAGGCCAGGGTCAAAAAAAGGTTGAGCCCAGATGCTCCTGAGAGGTAAACACTTTAAAAGCTGGTGTGATTGTGTTACTAGCGGTTCTTGAAGAGCGGGTATTTATAGGGCTTGGGAAGCAAAACATCAAACAGAAGCAGTAACAAGTTTTTGTTTTGTTTTTTTTTTCTCCAGTGTGGAATCGAGACAGCTAGTAAAAAGAAAAGATTTAATATGCTTGAAGGAAAGTTACTTATTTGAGCCCACCCTGTGAAGACTTTGGCAAGTTTTCACTGTTACTGGGTGTTACAGGTTTATTTGGGGAGAGAGAAGTGACCTTCTTCGTAGCTATAGCTGAAGGATGCTTAATAAGGAATTAAATTGGCACTGTTAAATATGTAGACAAAGGAGTTACGGGTTTTTTGTGGGGAGCCTGCAATAAAATGCATCCATTTAAAACAAAAGCAGACCTGTTAAATAGAAATAGAATATGGGCCACAGATGTCATTTAAAAATTTCTAATAGCCACATTAAAAAGGGAAATAGGCAAATTAATTTTAATGATATATTTAACCCAATATTAATCAAATGAATTAAAATTATTTTGATATGTAAATCAATATAAAGTTATTTTGAGATTTTTGCATTCTGTCTTTTGGTACTAAGTCTTTGAAACAATGAATATACGTATTTTGCACTTTCGGCTCATCTCCTTTCACAC
Source organism: Heterocephalus glaber (assembly GCF_000247695.1). The sequence continues at coordinate 1,701,062 of NW_004624821.1, read as the reverse complement.
CTGCCACATGTGGCTGGTGGCCACTGGGGTCGAAGTGAAGACAGAAGAAACAAGGAGAGAGGAAGGGAGGGAAGAACAAGGTCGTGCACTCTCAAGATTCCCGTTAAGCACATGGATGTCTTTCGGCTACTCCTCGACAGTCTCAAAGGCCAAATTCCTCAGTGTTCCATTTCAATAAGTCGTCACCAGCAAGTTAGGGAAGTCCTTCCTCCTCCTCGGTTGAAATCCGTCCATCTTTGCCTTCTTGTGCCATCTGTTGATAGATTCCATTTGGGGGGTGTAAAGAGAAATGATTTTCTTCAAATTAATTTTGATTTATTCTGAAGATCTCCCTGGCCCTTGCTCTTGCTTCATTGTGCTCCTTGGTCTTATTCTCAGATGTCCCTGCTTTTCCACTGCAGTACATGAGAAGGCAGTGGGAAGGGACATCCAGACCTGTACAGACCCCAGACAGCATTAGGGACTCTTTTTATAGTGGGAATCAAAATGCCTCTTAAAAACTGGCTCCCAAGACAACATAGATGCCATCTCTTATATGGGCAAAAAATAAATCTGAGCGTGTTGATGACAATTTTATATGCAAATTGGTTAGTGGAGACGGAGCCACTCAACTTGTGTGTGTGATTTTCTATTTCCATGTATCAATTTGGGAGGTTTTGCATGACTGTGGTAATTGTTCATGCAAAGCTGAAAACTCAGGTGTGGAAGCCTTATTTAGAATGTGAGAACTGTCTGGTCCTGTTTGCACATGGCTGAGTTTTGTTGACTTTTTTTGTGTGTGTGACATTCTACATGGAAAAATATTATCTATTAAAATGCATTTACAATGAGTGGAGCTTTTGGTGAGTCTTATGAATGGCTTGTGTGACTGTGCTGCTAAATATGCAGTATGTTTCTACTCCAGTGAGAAAAAGATTCCACTTTGATAGGAATCAGTGGGTCTGATGGTGATCCTCTGAGCAGACCAAGTGGAGTCACCATGGGTAGAAGAGTGTTAAGCCCACAGAGAGTGGAAATTGTTCTGTCATTTATAAGCTTCTTGAAACTAGTGTTGTGTGTGGTGTGTTTTTATTTTTCCCAACCATTTCTAACATGCCTAATTGCATATTATTGAGAAAAGTTTGAAAATTCTCTTAGGTAAAGACTTTACTAAGAAGTCAGTGTGAATTTCTGTAACAGGTGAAATCCTGCTGATGGTAACTCAGGATAAAAAGAAAGAGTAATATTGCCTCGTGTCCCATGCGCATGCCAAACTCGAGTGCACTCCTACTTTCAGGCACCGTACTTTTTGGGACATTTCTTGTTTGCCATTTTCTTCTGTGTGGCTTAAGATTCTCAGTCACTTCTTTTGTACAACCATGGTCCTTGTCCTGTCATTATCTGGCCATCTCTGCACAGTATAGTTTTTCATTTCTTCCTTTGCTCTTGCTGTTGTACCAGACTTTGATTTTTCCAGGGGCACGTTGTGAATCGCTCCAACTCTAGGGAGCTTCTATATTTTGACTCTTAGCAGCTTTCTTTTTGCTACTCTCTTATCTCCTTCTTGTGTTAGTGGGCACAGAGAAAGGAAAGACGGTAAAATGAAGGTAAGGTGTGAAGTGGAGTGGCAGGTAAAGCTGAAAGGCTTCCTGGAGATAGGTAGAGGTGATGCTTGCACAGAAGTGTACTTAATGCCACATAAAAATGGTCAAATTGTACATTTTATATTATGTATTTTTACCATAATTTGTAAAAAGGTTTCCACTTTTCCTCTGAGGTTTTCACTGGGCTGGCTGACAGTTTTTTTTCTCTTCTGGCTGACAATTTTCTGTGAGTGATTATGTTGTTGTTTTAAATCTTAGACTCGTGGCCAGTCTACTTGGGACCCAGGGGGTGTGGGGACGTGAGATCACCATTCCCCCTGAATGACAGTGGGGGCCAGTTTAGGGTGGACTTTCTTTGATGGCCAAAGTGCTGAAGCAGTCCTGACTTGGGCCCCACCATGGCCTTATCAGCAGACCATATCTCCATTTAATGATGGCTGCTAATGAACCTTCTCTGGGTTGGCCAGCTTGTTGGCTAATAAACCCAGCGTGGGTCCTGGCCTGGTGGAATTTATTTATTGGAAAGACAGGAAAAAAAATCAGTGAATAATTTGTATAATTAAAAGATGTGATAGATGCTGTGAATCAAGTGACTGGTAAATACTGGTATAGAAAGATCAACAATATCCAATGGAAATACACTTCAAGCCACACATGTAAGTGTAAATTTGCCAGGAGCCACATTTTTAAAAGGCAGAAGAAGTAAAATGTAATTATTTAATCCCAGTATAGCCAAAATACTGTAATTTCAGCTTGTTACCATATGAAAAAAAATTAGTTTGCTTTCCTTTGTCCGTGGTAAGTCTTTGAAATTGTTTTATATTTTTATACTTTAGCACATCTAGTTTGGACTAGCCATGATTCACATTCTCAGCAGCTGCATGTGGCTACTGGCTATTGTCTTGGACAGCAGATGTAGGGAGCTCAGAAAAAGAGAGTTGTTAGGATAGTTAGCTGCTCATAAATAGCTGGTTATGAATTAAATTCTCTCTCCCTCCCTCTCTCTCTTCCTCTCTCCCCCTCCTCCCCCCAACCTTGAATTTTTCTTGGGGGGAGCCCATGAAATTTAGAGGATTATCCTGGTCCCTGAAATTGGCTGTTGAAAAACTTAGTGTTAATAGGGCTATAATAGTGTTACTAGGACTGTAATTGTCCTCTTAATCAGTTCTGTTTCATTAACATTATTTAGTTTTGTTGCTTTGAAGTGAAGCATTAAAAACAATTTTTAAAATGGTTGATCTTCGCGTGCTTCTGCCCCTGATTTAATGATGCTAACCTCCTAGTGGGTTTCCCTTCCTGCCTTCTGTGTCCTCCTGCAGGCCTAGACACATCTATGGGCTTTGGTTTGGTTTTGACAAAAATGGGTACTTGGAATGCATGTATTACTCGATCATACTTTTCTCAGTCTACACTAGATATCACTCAAGCTCAGCTCATTTTTATGATTTCCATTTGCAGTCTTTAGTAGGGATGAACTGTGGGATTTGCAGCCTTTCTACTGTGGAAGGGCTGTGCATTGTGTGAATGTGGGGAACTAAAACGATGCCTTGCTTTTCAGACTTTAAAAAATGCAGTGTCCCTTGTTTTTGAAAGAGCTAGTGGCCTTCCTAGCTCCTAGTGGCTCTTCCAGCCGATAGAAGAGTGAGAACATGTGTGGGCTGTGAGGGCCATGTGACTCCAGGGTCACAGTGGGCTTGGGACTCAGTATCTGCTGCCTGTGGGAGGCGCTCCATCAGCAGGATCTGTGACTTTCACACGCCTGCCTGAGATTCCTCGAAAACGCCATGCAAAGATGAATTATTTTTCTGAGATGGTGCCACAGTAGCATTATATTTTTGGTGCTGATTACATCTATACAAAGTCTTGAGACTTTGTCATAGAAATCCATATAGGGTCTCATTTACATTCTAAATAGTTTAATTTCCATATTGTTTGTACATATTCATTAGTGGCTGGTCTTTGATGCAATCAGTTTAATGTACTCTCAAAATCAAAAGAGAACTACCAAGAGTGTCAGCTATGGTGCTGTCGTACTTAATTTGAAAACCAGCATAAAATATTGATAACTGGCTTCCCTCTGACTTGTAAACTCTTCTTGGATTTGGTGTGGATGGGTCTGGTTAGCAATTATGAAGACTTGGTGATCTTTTGTGTCCTCCCTTCTCTCTCAGATATATTTTCAAGTGTATCAAACATTTTTATAAACATCCAATTTCAAGCTAGTTGTTTCTAATACTTGAGTACTCGCCACAAAATCTGAACAGCAGGGGCTTATTGTTTTTTAAAAAGGTTTATTAAAGAACCTTAGCCTGTTTGTTCTGTGACAAAATGGACCGGGGAGAGGAGCAATAATGTCATCTTTTGATTTTGATCAATGGGTACAGTCATGGGAATTACTCAGGTAGGCTGCTTTAGGCTCACAATGAAGCAATGAGGTTTTGACAGCCCAGTGTTGTCTGTAGTATATGTATGTGCATGGGTGTAATTCAGTGACTGTCTATGACCTTTTGGATTGACAAGCAAACCAATGGCTCCTTGACCCTCCCTCCTGCCACTCCCCCTCCTCCCCGTTGCCATGGCAGTCTGATGTTTTAACAGTCTTCTGTGATCTGCTGGGCTGCCTCTTAAGAACTCATTTGATGAGGCATCCGTAGCTTTGCCAATTACTCCCTGATTGACCTGCACAAACCTAGGTTTACAGAAGCTGAAAGAAGTGCTTTTAGTCTTACTGAGATTTCCCCTCTGTTCATCCATAATTTAGTTAAGGTATTAAGAATAGTGTCTTAGAACTTACACAGTTCAATATCAAAAAGCCAAATAGCCTGATTAAAATAATGAGCAACGTTATGAACCTGAATAGACATTTCTCCAAAGAAGACATACAAACACAGCCCACAGATACATGAAAGTGTGCTGATTAACATCCCTACTCATTGGGAAATGCAAATCAAAACCAGGATGAAATACTCTCTCTCACACCTGTTAGAATGGCTATCAGAAAGGCAGAAGACACGGAGTGTTGAGTGTGTTGAGGAAAAGGAGCCCTGCACACAGTTGGTGGAAATGAGTGTAGATCAGTGCAGTCACTGTAGAAAACAGCGTGGAGTTTCCCAGAGGGGGAAAAAAATAGAATGTATGACTCAGCAATCCCTCTCTGTATACGCACGAAGGCAATGAACTTGGCATCTCCTAAAGATATCTGCACACCATGTTTACAGTAGCTAAGATGTGGACACAACCCAAGTGTCAGTGGACAAATAGGTAAGAAAACTTATTTATATACAAGTAGAATATTATTTAGTATTAAAGAAGCAGTCCTAGAGGATATTGTGTTAAGTGAAAGAAACCAGAGAGAGAATGAAATGTACGTGATCTTGTTTATTTGTGGAATCTTAAAAAAAAAATACTACGTAGAAGTCACAGAACGGGGCCAGCTGAGAGTAGGGGAGGAAGAAATGTGGGTCAGAGGGAATAAAGTTGCACTTACCTGGGGTAAGGATGGAGATTTGTGCATAACAGGAAGACTTGCTAGTAGTATTTTATGCTGGGGATTTGCTAAGGGAATTGCTTTTAGGTTCTCTACACACAAAGGAAAGATACCTGTGTGAGATGATGGACATGTTAATTGGCTTGAGGGCGGAGATCACTAAGTACACATATGTCAGAATATGTCGTGTGCCTTCAATATATACAATAAAAAATTAGTTAAAATTAAAATACAAATAATGTCTTATGAAAGCATATTGGTAGTTATCAGAGGGGATGAGAAATAACTGCTTAGTGGATAAGGGTTTCTTTTCTGGGGTGAGAAAAATGTTTTAGGTCTAGATGAATTGATGATTTACAAGATTATAAGTGTGCTAACTGCCACCAAGTTGTTCATTTTATGATGGTTAAATTTATGTTCTTGGAACTCTGCTTCAATTTCAAAAACAATAGTGTTAGGATGATGTGGTCTCCCGAACCTGTGTGTCGTGTGTGTGTATGTGTGGTACTGGGGATTGAACTGGGCCATTGCCCTGAGCTGCATGTCCAGCTTTTTTGTTTTCCCCCGAGATAGGGCCTTGCTTGTTTGCCTCAGCCTCCTGCAGTGCTAGTATTACAGACGTGTGCCACCAGGCCCGCTTAGTTTGTCCTTTTAAGTTTTTGAAACTTGAATATAATTTAATGAGATGACCAAAACTTGAATTTTAAAAGCCCTAAAGTAAACGTTTGAATTTTTTCCACAGATTTAGAAGTGACACATATAAAACTTGGGCTGAAAATATTGTTTTAAAAATTGAATTCCTATGCCTTATCTATACATGAAAAAACTAAACATTAAAAAATGATTGATTTCAGTGTTTTGCTAAATTGGATCTAATACAAAGCCCAGGCAGATTGATGTTATAGAATTAGCAGTCTTTCAGGAATTAAAAAAAAAAGACTTGGTTGAACAGTATCATTATCAGCTTCACCTGTGAGGGAAATTACCAGAGGGGAGGTGGGTCTCTGTTGAGTTGTATTCCTTGGTATTGACAGATCCATTAGCAGATGTAATTAGAAAAGCAGAGTTGGACTTTGAATAATTAGGTTAAAGTCACAAATGATTCCTGGGCAAAATAATAGAAGTAGTTGCTGTGGCCTGCTGGATGGAGTTGGTTGCTGTGTGGGTTGCTGTCTGCCGTGTCTCTTTCTTTTGTTGGAGGCTGGTATGCTCCCAGTAATCGAGTCTGAAACAGTAAAGGCATTGCTCTTGCATAGATGTCTGAAGAGCTTGGTGTCCAGGGAAGAAATGGGGCTGCAGAATGTTTTTGCTAAACAAAACCTAGTCATAGCAAAAACAAAATTTATCCCAAGAGTGTTGAGAAATGTTTGGTTTTGTGTATTATGTTTTTCCCTGTTTTCATTCTTTTTTTTTAAACTCTTGAAATGGTGGCTTATTTACTTGGGGTTAATTTCTGAAAACAACAACAACACATTTATTCAAAAGACCTTTGGACTCTCATGCCCCCCAAAATGCATTTTCTTTTTATTTTATTCTTTTATTGGTACATTATAGGTATACAATACAGTTACATTCATCACTGGGAACTTGTACCTGTACATGATGTATCTTGGTTCTTAGTTTTTCCCCATTCCTAGCCCTCCCTTC
>NW_004624821.1:1680120-1693865 GCF_000247695.1 Heterocephalus glaber | reverse complement strand
AGTCCTAGTTCTTTGAGGCATCTCCATACTGATTTGCACAGTGGTTGCACCAGTCGGCACTCCCACCAGCAACCCAAATGCATTTTCAACAGCAGTTTCAATATTTTGATTTTTTAAAAAAAACCTGTTGATGGTAGAGTCAAGAAAAGATTTCCAAGGGGCTCAAAATATAATTATGTGGTTCTAAACTCTTTGTTCACCTCAACACCAGTATAGATAAGGAAGGATTTAGGAAGTAGAGTCCAGTGCCATTGTCTGTCGTTTAGATGTGTCATTGATAGGCACACATTGATATGATATGCACCCTGGTGATATGGGAATGACAAGTCGGGCCTGCTCTTTAGTATGTGATTACTGATGCCCCTGCTGTGCCTTGCCAGTGTCAAAATGAAGGCAGGGAAGAGATGTGGGGTCTACATACTCCCGCGTTTCTCAAATGCCCCTTCTGCTCTACAGCCTGCCAGAACTCGGCATGGGCCTTATGGAGCTGAAAATTCAAAGATTGTGGAAATTAAGATTTGGGGCTTCTTAAAAGTAAGAATTAGAAGCTCTGGTGCCTTGGGCCCAAATGACCATTGAAGGTGACCAGGCTAGGACAAGACACTGCCGACTTGCTTCAGAGTTCCTTCTTTTCTTAGTGTCTGTTGTTTATTTTATCTGCGGGGCCCCTGGAGGGCTCAGCGTAGGCCTTGGAATCTGTACCAGGCCCTCTGACCCTCTAACTGTGTGCACTGTAGGCTATTTAGAAGCATTCTTGACATCTGCCCACTACCTGCTAATAGCAATTCTTCCCCAATTCCTGCAGATGTGACGATCAAAAATGTTCATAGGGGGCCGGGGATTTAGCTCAGTGGTTCCAGTGCCTGCCTCGCAAGCACAAGGTCCCGAGTTCAATCCCTGGTACCAAAAAAAAAATGTTAATAGACATTCTCAAATGTCCACTGATGAACAAAACTTGCCCCCAGTTGAGAACCATTGGGTTAGAGTTAAGGTGTGAGGTCGGGGGTCAAACTTTATTTTCTTCTATGTAGCTACATTTGTAAACAGTGTTTATTATATCAACATAACTTTGCCACTGAATGAAATGCCACTTTTATTAGAACGTGGATTTCCAAGGGATTCAGAATATAATTATGTGGTTCTACACTTTGTGCCTTAATCTATTCGTTATTCTTTATTCTTCCTTTGATTTATTTAATTTTTTGTGCCAAGGCCACCCTGTTTTGATGACAGTGAATTTGCAGTGTATGTATCTAGTGGTACATGAGGCTCTGCCGCTGCCCAGGAGGTGAGATAAGGCAACCAGAGAGCTGGTCTTTGCATTGCAGAGGCAGGGAAGGAAGGAAGACTTGTGGAGTAGGAGCACAGTGGGTGACCAAACTGGATGAGGCTTGTGATCTGATCACCAGACACAGGTTGTGGGGTGTGACGGATTCAGAAGCAGACTGTGTGATCAGCAACTAACGATGCTGCCCGCTCTGAGCAGAGTCACGTTCTCTTTCACTGGAGAGTAGCAGTGGCTAAGACAGTTTCATCCTCAGCATGTGAAATTCTAATTAGGAATAACTTGCTCCGCAGTGGTTTATGTGGTTTAGTCCCAAAGTGGGGTCCTGGTCAAAGTCCAGGAAGCCAAAGTAACTTCAGAAAAACTCACACCCTTTCCTGGTAACTCTCCTTCAAGATGAAGGGGACCCATCACCCCCAGGGATATTCCTGAAGCACCCCTTTCCTCCCCTCACTGCTCAGGCATCTCCCTCATTCCCGAGAAGTGCCCTGGAGAGCTCCCGCAGTGCCTCATGATGGTCACAGCTGCAGCATCCTCTCTAGTGCAGGGCAGGCAAGAGGTGGGTCCTTAGGTCAGCACCTTCCACCCCTCCCCCTTCTGCCAGCAGATACCATCCTGCCTCAGCCTACCTCCACCTCCCTCTTTTTTTACAGTACTGGATATGGAAACGCAGGGCTCAGTGCATGTTACGCAAGTGTTCCACTACTGAGCTAGTCCTTCATCCTTCTACCCACTGCGTATATATGTAATTGTCCCTTATTCTCCTTCTGGCCCTGATTTGGGAAACTGTTATAGTTGACATTGAAAACATTTGTGGTATTGTCCAATGTCATTTTTTAGACAGAAACCAATTCCTTAGTCTTCAAGTAGAAATAATAAAATTATTGCATTTTTAAAGTTGGAAGCTCCTTTTGCAACTGCCTATCTAGAGTCTTCATAAATAAAGGACCCCAGAGACGGGGAGGGAGTTATATGACTTATCCAAGGTTACATAATCTGTAAATGAAATCAGGCAACTATTATAAAACAAAGTAGTGGAGAGGTTTTTCTAATAGGAAGGGAGAGAAATAGACCAGCAGGCTACAGTTAGGATGTCCACCCAGACTTCTAGTAATAACACTAGGGATTGGTCACTTTATGAGAACTAGGTTTTTTGTATTTGTTATCATTTTCTTTTTTTGGTACCAGGGATCAAACTCAGGATTTTGCGTCTGTAAGCCAGGCACAGAGCCACTGAGCTAAATCTTGACCCTTGTCTTTGTTATCTTTAAGGCTAAGGTTCAAATAGAAATATGAAATTAAGACTTTTAATCATATTTACAATATAGAAGCCTTTTTTATTATGATAAGGTTGTTGAGATTCATTTTTATTTATTTTTTTGACCGTGAAGCTAAACTTACTTTGACAGCATGCATACCAAAAATTAAAGTCATGAAACTACTGAGTTTTGACAGGAGATAAATCTTTAGATTTTAAGATAAAAATTTAAAAGGCATTATGTTTTATTCAGGAAGCAATTTACTATAAAGCAGCTGATTAATGTTTTTAGTGCACCGAGATGGGAGTATGGAGGCTAGGGATGTGGGAAGGAGTGGAGAATAACAAAGGCCCTGTCCCATACTGTCACCGTCATCCCCAAGCAGGCCTCTGCCAGGCATCCGCCCCCACACCGAGACACTGGCTCGGACTGTTCTGGGGCTTTGTCGAGTGTGTACGTTAGCCCTTCCCTCTCTCACAGCCACTCTATGGGCGGTAGACCGGCCAGAGCCACCTCAAGGCGTTTGCATGCCCAGACTAAGTGGCTGGTGAAGCATGCAGTTAATGTTAAGATCCTGTCTTCCAACCACATCCTCTGCTTTTATTCTTTATTACGGAGTGATGCATAAGACAAAACGAATATATAAATTATTGAAATCCGTGTAAAGGTTAACACATTTTTTAAAAAAGATTGAACTGTAGAAACAGATACACTGATGCCCTTTATGTGGAGTTTTATCAGAGAAGAGAGGGCCTTAGAGCTGCACAGTGTCTTTAGATTTGATGGGTGTTGTGAAACCGCCTCCCCGGAAACACTTCCTTCCACATCTGCCTGTGTACATTCAGTTTTCAGAGAAGCCAGCAGTGTCTCAGCCACACATGCTTAAACCCTTTTCAGTAGCTTTGTGTTCCGCTGAAAGCACATGCAGCCTGGCCCTGTCCTCCTTAAGGCCCCACCTAGCTTTTGCAAGATGACAGAAGGAGACCTTGGGGCCTGGCCAGCAGTAGGGTCAAGCGAGTGAGGCGAGGTTTTAAATAAATACAAGATAGGTAAATAGTGAGCTGTAATGATGCTTGAGTTGAAAAATCAGTGAGACTGATCCTGTCTCTGTTAGAAATTTTGATCCTTTGTTGATCGTGGATTTGGGGCATTTTTTAGTTTTTTACATATTGTATTAAATACTTATCTTACTCTTGGAGTTTTTGGTGCTCCCTAAATTCTGCACCTGTGATGAGTTTCTCCTGATGTGCTTTTAATCTCTGCCCTATCTTGAGACTAGGGGTGGACTGAGGAGAAAGCTTGCGTGGCCCTCAGAGAAGGCCCCATGTTGGTGGGGCAGGGAGTTCCAGGTGTGGACTGCATGAAGTGGGGCATGGTCGCGGGTGGACACACACCTCAGCTCCAGTGTCCTTGCCTGCGCAAAGGGTAGGTTGGAGGGGGCCCACGGCAAACTCCCAGGAGCAGTGGTTCTTGGCCCCCAAACTTCCGGGCAGGCTGGTGGGGATACAGATGGCTCAGTGAGTCTGTGGCCATGAGTCTTCATTTATGAATTCGTGGGGCCTGCTGCCGAACTGAGATGCATTCTCTGAGGACCCTGCTCTCAGATCCAAGGCAGGGGGTCCTCTTGCCTGAGTACAGTGAGCTGCTGGTGGGACATGTTGGCAGGTTTTTCATGCATGGGGAATGTGGAGGGGCTCAGCATTCTTTTTCTTTGTTTGGGGGGTAATGAGGATTGAACCCAGGACCTTGAACATACTAGGCAAGTGCTCTACCACTGAGGTACATCCCCAGCTCTTGCATTTATTAACAGACTAGCCTTTGGATTTTTTCTCTTTAGCGGCATATCCAAAACCTAGCATTCAAGGGAGAGAGAGATTGCTTACTTTTCTGCTTTCCTAGCCAGCCTTACATTTGTCATTATTATTAATGGAGGTTTCTTCAGGCTACTGGAACTTGATTTAGAGTGAATCATTGCTATGGATTCTTTTTCCTGTATATTTCTTGCATATGATCTGTGGAAATGAGAGCTATTGTGTCTTATGCTACATGGTATTTTTAAGTCTCTTAGATTTTTTTTAATTCATTTTAAAAAATAACACATTATTTTAAAAATACATTATAATATTTTTTACATATAAAGAAAAATGTAAAAGTGTCCTGTAAAGTTCTCACTGAAATGATCCCTATTTCTGGTAATAGTTTTGAAAATATAAAAACAACTTTTCCATTATTTTCTCCCTGTCCTAGTCTCGCCAATGTTTCTTTGTAATTTCCTCCAGAAAAAATATTTTTATTCATACCTATTTATCCTTTTAATTTTTAAAATATGAGTGGCCATACCATTAACAGGCTCCTTTAAAAAAAACCCTCAGTGATGTATCTCGGATACATTTTCATATTAACACGTAACAGATTTACCTTAACTTCCTTAATGTTTGTAGGACTCCTGATTGGGATATCCCAGTGTTAACTAGTCCTCACTCTTTGGTTCCAGATTTCTGCTATTAGAACAGCACTGTAGTGGATATCTCTGTGTGTATTTTAGTGTTAATTTTTCTGCAGTTTTTCTCCTTTAGGTAATTTCAGTCATTCCTAAACATCATGAAAGAATAGTGTAGTGTCATGCACTCCCACATTCCATCATTCAGGTCTAGTGCCTGTCCAGTCTCCCCTCCCAGGCTCATCCACCCACTCCCCTAGCAGCACATATTTAAAATGGATCTAGGATGTCTGTTCTTACCTGGGTCTGTGCATGTCTTCATATGCGTTTACTAAGTTGGGACTCTTTCATACATAATTACTGCACCATCATCACACCCGAGATATTACTGTAGCTCCTGAATTTCTAGCCAGTATTCCCATTTCCCCAGCTGCTGACCACTTTCTGAAACATTTAATCTGATAAGAAGCCAGGGGATTTTGTTGAGTGCTAGGTAAGAGGTAAAGCCAATGACTGCTGGGAGACACTCAAAGGGAGAGACACGAATCCCAGGTCTGCCAAGACAGATTGGGGGTGACTGTAAATAACAAGCAGAAAATGCATTCTATGTCAAGACTGACAATCCTGTCTCGGCTGGAGGTAGATGGACGCTATTCAAAGCCCTGTGCTTTAGAGAGACTGTCTGAAGGCAAAGAGGAGGCTGAAAAGAGGGACTTGATCCAGGTCAGCCTGAGGAACAGCCTGGGCCAGTGAGGAAAGACCTGCCAGGACGGCCACCCCAGTATCCATTGGGTATCCAACCATGTTGTTGTACAATGAGAAGTTGCCCCTCCTCCATCAAGAGTGGCTCTGTTCCAGCTGGAAACCCTGGTGGCCCAGTGGCTATGTGTATGGATGTGACGCTGCTGATTTCTCCACTTATCTTGAAAAACATTTGAGTCCAGCCATAGGATTAACATCAGTAATGGGATTTCTAGACAGAGGGTGGTTGAAGGCACCCTGCCCTCAGAGAGATTTGTTCCTACCAGCTGTGAGGAGTGTGCCTGCTTCCCCAGTGTAGGTCTTATAGAAGTAAAATAAAGAAAATCTATTCTAATAGAAATAAAATATAAAACAACGAGGAATACATTTGATAAATATGTAATATCCATGTGAAGAAAACTTTAATATGCTCCTGAGGGACCCAGTGGAAGACTTGAATAAATCAAAGTTATGCCATGTTCTCAGATAGGAGTGCTCAGCATGGTGAAAAATATTCATTCTCGCTCAGTTAAGCTATAATTTGAATATGATCTAATAAATATCTCAGCATTTGGGAGGAAGAGATGAGGGAATTTGATGAGCTGATTTGTAAAAACCATTTGGAAAAACAAATTAGACAAGAAAATTCAAAAAGTAAGTAGAAAGAGTCAAACAGCCTATCCAGATACAAAAATATATCGTGGAACTAACGTTGTTAAAAACAGTGCTATTAACACATAAATCATATATTTCAGTCTAAACTTAAATATATTAATACATGATAAAAGTTACATTTCAAATCAGTGGAAAAAATCTGTAATCTCTGGGGGATGTTGAATTCAAGCCTGACACAAGAGAGATTCCAAAAATATTCAAGATGTGCGTATAAAAAATATGTTCAAAATTGTTTTGTAGTCCCAGCTCTTTGTGCTGTGACATACATTTCAAAGCCATTGAGGACAGACAGGATTGATAAATTCAACTTTGTAAAAATTCATGGCAAAATCTACTTCATACGAAGTCAAAAGACAAGCAACAAATTGGGAAAAGTAACTGGTAGCAGAAGAACTAAATTGCCTAATATATAAAGAGTTCCTATAAACCAACATAAAAAGGGCCAATGATCCAATAGAAAACTCAGTAAATTATGCAGAGTTCACAAAAAAGGAAACACAGCATTTGAATATGAAATGTTTAATAAGATAAAATACTAACACCTAATAGAAATATAAATTGCTACCTCACAAGGGCCATATTTTTAAAATATGAGGTTATCCAGGTATGAGAAAAAAATATCATTGATGGGAGGAAAACCTGTACTACTTTATAGAGGAGAGATCACAATCTAACCCAGCAATTCCACATCTAGGAATGTATTGTTTAAATGTGCTATACATACACATGTGTGAAACCAGGTAGGAATGATATTTTTCATTAAAGTTTGATATTTTTAATTAAAGCCAAAATTTGTATAATCAATTATATGCCATGCAGTGGAACTGTTGAAAAATGAATGAGGAAGAGCTCTGTTAGTGCTATGGAATGGTTTGTAAGAAAAGGACATTGTTAACTGATAAAAATCCAGGTATGTGGTGTTATACTGCCGTATGTGTATAAGAAGGGGGAGGTATACAAGCCTATTTGCTTGTGTATGAATTCAGCAATTACCAGCATACATACAAAAATAGATAATCGTTGTCTCTAGAGAAAAAATTGGAAGGCAAAGGATAGGCTGGGATGTAGGCCTTTTACTTCATACACATTTGTATCATTGGACTTTTAAACCTGTGCTTCTTGCTGGGGATTTAGCTCAGTGGCACTGCACCTGCCTTGCAAGTCCAGGGTCCAGAGTTTGATCCCCGGCACCACAAAACCTGCAGTTCTCAAAGATAAGAAATCTAAATTTAAAAATAAGTTCAAGCTGGGAATTTAGCTCAGTGGCACTGTGCCTGCCTTGCAAGTGCAAGGTCCTGAGTTTGATCCCTGGTACTCCCTAAAATAAAAAATAATAAAAATAAGTTCAATAGGTAAAAAATACTATTTGTTTTGATGTGTGTTGTTCTGTTGAGTGTCTTTTCAAATAAAGAAATAAAGATTAGCCTGCATTTTTAGACACTTGCCTCTCCATACATTTTGAAGGTGGAATTGAAGGATAGTGGTTTCTTTGGAAATTAATCTCTCTTTTGTCTTACAAAAGTGTCATAGATACTTTGCTACACTTTGGTTTTTGACCTTCTTATGCTGTTTTTTTGCCACCTAGGACTTTTATATTTGTGTATAATCTTTTTCTTCTTTTCCCTCCTTCCCTTCCTGGGGGTGGAAATGACTCTTCTGTCGCGGTCCCTGAGAAGACTGGCTACAGCTGGAAGGCATCCAGTTATTGATGCCTCTGGATAAGTTGGAAGATGGTAGGCTGCTTATGAACTCTCCGAAGGCAGGAAAGGCAGGAATAAATACATATTTAGCAAGAAGTGCACCAGAAGGTCCTCCCCAAGGACAAGGCAGGAGGGACTTGGGTGGCATTCCGAGGTGATAATGGTGCGTCTCTGATGTCCTCTCTTCTCTCTCTCCACTCCCAGCGGAGCTCCCCAGGTCCTCAGCAGTGAGGCTGGCCTCCCTGCGGGACTTGCCGGCGCAGCTGCAGGAGCTGTACCAGCAGGGCTTCTCCCTGGCCGCCTTGCACCCCTTCGTGCAGCCCACGCACAAGCTGGAGAAGACGCCCCTCGAGCACATCTTCAGGGCCATCTTGGTGAAGAAAACTGACAGGTAAGGACTGTGTGCATTGGACGATGGCTAAAGTGTGTTGAATGGAGAAGTAAGGAGATGGGGATGAATTTGAGTGCTGATCCCAGAGCGTCTGCCCTCTGACAGGTAAGGCAACAGGTTAGAGTTTCCACAGCTTCCTGGGATGGAAAGCAAATGCCGTACCCAACTGCAAGTAGAGAGGTCTATTTTATATCTACTCCTTTAATTTATTGGATTAAACTCAGGTAGAAAAATGTGACCCCTGAAGAGGTGTACTTCCTGAATGATGCAGCTAGTAAAAGTATAATAATACTATTAATCTGAAAAGCACAGCTGGAAAACTCTATGATTTTATTAAAGGCTATATACAAACTTAATATCTTCCCCCAAGTCTAGAAATACTTTAAAAAAATTGAACTCAGCTATAAAGTTTTCTCAGTCACCTGAGAAGGAAAAAAACCCCACCCAAATAAAATATTGTCATTGGTTTTGTCTTGATTTTGATTTGTAGAGTGCTTGCTCTTATATTTTGATTGGACATAATTATGAAAAGAGGTGGAATTGGTCTTTCAAAAAGAGCAGTATTAATTTTCAGTGGTTGTTTTGGAATGATGAGGATGGAATGGAGAGCACAGTATGTTTTTGCTGCTTTTCGTAAAAGTAAATACTGGAATGAACTCCGGGAAAGGAAAACAGCATGTCCTTTGGCCAGCTCCCATGGAAGGAAGGACAACATGGACTCTATTTTAGAGTACAGTGTGACTGCTGATCTTTCTGTCTTTGTAAAAGTCGCTTTGTGGCAAGACAGTGACAGCTGTGTGGCATGAGGTTGCGTGAGAAAGACGGACTTTTCTTTATTTTTTCATGGCTGATTGGAGTCTGAGGCGCTTAGTCCATGTCAGCACATGTGAGGATTTGAAGTAAAAGGTGATGCATGTCTTTGTGGAGGGCCCAATCAGTTTTCTGTAGGTGAAGCTGCTCAGTGCCTGCATTTTTTGCGTATTGGTTTCTTTATGTCAGGTGGCATGCACCAATCTGTGTGTTGATCACAAGGGGAAATGATTGGGGGCCGTAGTGGTTTATGTTGCTGACACACAGGGGATGTGTAATGACTACAGCGCACAGTTACTGAGCACTGATTGTATGGCAGTATTATTCCATCGTTATCATCAGCCAATGAAATACGTGCTGTTTTTATTTCCATTTTAAAGGAGAGGGAACTGAGGCACAGATGTTACTTGTGCAGGTCATACAGGTGGCAGCAAGCAGAGCTCTGACCGGCTCCCAGGAAGCCTTACTCTAGTACCCGTGCAGACACCCCTTTAAGAAAAAGGTGAGGGAGAGCATCTTTGGTGTTAGGTGAGGTCAAACATTACTCAACCTGTCTCCCATTTTACAACTTAGCGGTGCTTGAATAAAACAATTTTGAACAGGAAAGAGAAGAAAACTGGCTTGCTGTATGGATCACGTAAGGCATGCACTAGGCACCAGTGATTCCCTTTCTTAGACCAGTCTTTTGGCCTTCGTGTTGAGAGGAGACAAGTCCACTAAGCTCAGGTCACAGGAACATCCTTCAGTGTGACTGCTAAAGGAGATGTTGTTGGGACCAGTGTGGGCATGAAGTCAGCACATATAATACATTGACTCAAAATGTGAAGCCGGGGCCAGGGATTTAGCTCAGTGAGTTTGCGGCCTGCTGCGCAAGCGCAAGGATCCGAGTTTGATCCCCAATACCAAAAAAAAAAAAAAAAAAAATGTGAAGCTATTTGTCTTCCCCTGTGTTGTGAGGAGCTCTCTCAAACTGTGATGGGCCTGTGGATCCTGGGTGTATTGTTTAAGAGCAGAGTCTGACTCAGAAGGTCTGGGTAAGGCCTGCATCTCCAGCACATTCACAGAAGATGCTGACACTGGGTCCAAGGACCACACTTCTGAATAGCAAGGTGTAGAGGACCCGACTGTTTCTTGTCTGGCTCCAGGCTTGGCACTAAGCAACATTATTGAGGATTACATTCTACTCCCAGGGAGCACTTTCAGTACTGGGGAAAGTGAGAAAGGTTGTAGGGCTCTTTGCCGGAGGGCTTGTGTTCCAGGCTGTACTTGGCTCCTAGTAAAGGGTGTGATCTAGGGGCACATCAGAGGGTTTTTCTGGGCTTCCCGTTCTCTAGTTGGTACAGTGATGGGTTTGGTGCCACTTGGTTCTTATGGGGTGAGATGAGCAGGTGAGGAAGCAGCTGTCTAGGAACAAGAACCCCAGCTTTGGGGTCCATTGCAAGCCAGCTGTGGAGCTGGGGTCAGGGGGCTAAATTGACATTCTTCAGTTAAACTGAAGACAAAGCATGAACTAGCGAACTGACTTCCAGAAGATAAAAATGGGTAAGAAAAATGAGAAAGGAGGATTTCAGGATAAGGAAGATGGCAGTCTCTGTGGGTTTTTAAAAAAATTTATGGGTATACTTTAGATATGCATAATGATCACATTTAGGGACTTTGTAGCTGTACATAATATACCTTGATAATTCTTTTTTCCCCAACTCCCTCCCCTCCCTCCATCCTCTCTTCCCATTCCATTTTCAAAAGCTTTCTATTTTTTTCCTTCTATTCTTTTTTCTTTCCTTTCCCCCTCCACCCTCCCTTGTTCTCCTTCCCATTTGAACATTTTTCCCATTTTCCAGTATCTATTAAACATTTTGATGCTTATTTACCCTTTTAGTTTCTCATACCAGAGAAACAGTGCAGTATTTAAACATGTGTGTCCAATTTGTTTCACTTAAGAGTATGGTCTCAAGGCGCATCCATTTACCTAGAAATGTCACAAGTTTGTCCTTCTTTATGGCAGACTCGTACTCCATTGTATGAAAAAATAAAGCCACATCTTCATTATCCATACATCCATTGATGAGCATTTGGGCTGTTGCCAATATTTAGCTATTACACATTGTGGTGCTATAAACGTGGGTGTACCTGTATCGCTATGGTATGTTGCTTTTAAGCCTTTTGGGAAAATACTAAGAAGGGAGACAGCTGAGTCAAATGGAACCTCTAGTTTTAGTGTTTTGAGGACTCTCCACACTGATTACCACAGTGTTTGCACCAGTCTGCAGTCCCCCAGCAGTGGAGCAGAGTTCCTTTTTCCTCATGTTCCCACCAGCATTTGTTATTAGTTGATTTCTTGCTAATAGCCATTTTTTCTGGAGTGAGATAGAATCTCAGTGTTTTAATTTGCATCTTTTGAATGACCAGTGATGTTGAACGTTTTTTCATATATTTAGTTGCCCTCTGTACTGCTTTGTCTGAGAAGTGTCTGTTCATTTCAGGTGCCCATTTTTAATTGAGTCTTTAAATTTGGGGGTCTGATTTTTTTTTTGTACTGGGGATCCAACTTGGGTCCTTGCACTTGTGCAGCAGGCAGCAAAACCACTGAGCTAAATCCCTGGCCCTGGGGGTCTGATTTTTAAAAATTATTTATATATTCTAGATATTAGGTCTTTGCAGAGCAGATGGTAAAAATTTTTCCCACACTGTGTTGTCTCTTCACACTGATGGTGGTTTCTTTTGCTATACAAAAGCTTTTTAACAAAATGAGATCCTATTTGTTGATTCTTTGTAATATTTCCTGTGCAACTGGGGTTTTATTCATAGTCTTTGCCTATACCTATGTCTTCAAGAGTTTTATCTATTCTGTCTTCCAGCAGATTTAGTTTCTCTTTCAGTATTTAGATCTCTGATCCATTTTGATTTTAGTTTACTGCATGGTGAGAGAGATGGGTCTAGCTTTAATCTTCAGCACGTGGAAAGCCAGTGTTTCCAGCACTGAGTTAGTAAGTAACCTCTTATTAAAGAAGCTATCTTTCTTCTAGTAAAGGTGTTTGGCCCCTTTGTCAAAGATAAGATGGTTAGTGCTGCTTCAGCAGCCCATATACTAAAATTGGAAAGATGAATGACTGAGTTTGTTTGGAGTTGTTTCTGCAACTTCTAATCCATTCCATGGATTCTTGGGTCTGTTTGACAGTACCATGCTGATTTTATCACGGTAGCTTTGTAGTATAATTTCAAGTCAGGGATTGTAATGCCCTCTGCCTTGCCTTTGTTGCACAGAACTGCTTTTGCTATTCTAGGTCTCTTCTGGTTCCAAATGAATTTTAGGATTGTTTTCTCTAATTCTGTGAGATACGCTATTGGTATTTTGATAGGGATTGCATTAAATCTATATAACAGTTTTGGAAGTATGGTCATTTTCACTATATTGGTTCTTCCTACCCAAGAACAAGAGATATCTTTTTATTTTCTGATATCCTCTACGATCTCCTTTTTCAGAGTACTGACCTTTCACCGTAAAGATCTTTTACTTCCTTCATTACATTGATACCTTAGGATTTTATTTTTTATGCTATTGTGAAAGGTGTGGTTTCCTTAATTTCTCAGTGAGTTTGTTATTTTTGTATGCTATTAATTTTTGAGTGTTAACTTTGTATCCAGCTACATTACTGAATTTGATTATTAAATATAGATGTCTTTTGGTGGAGTTTTGGGGGCCTTCTATGTAGAGTATCATGACATATGCAGATAATGATAATTTAATGTCTTTCTTTCCTATCCTTATCCTTTTTGTTTCTTTTTCTTAATTAATTTCTTTAGCTAATGTTCCAGAACTATTGAATAGAAGTGTTGATAGTGGAAGTCCTTGACTTGTTCCTGATTTTAGAGTGAAAGCGTTCAGTTTTTGACCACTTGGTATGCTGTTGGTTTGTCATAAATGGCTTTTATCAGATTGAGATAAAGGACATCTATTCCAATTTTCTGTAGGGTTTTTATCATGAATGGGTGTTGGACTTTGTCAAATGCTTTTTCTGCAGCTAGTGAGATGATTGTATGGTTTTTGTCCTTGGTTGTATTAATATGGTTTATTACATTCATTGATTTGTATATGTTGAACCAATCTGCATCCCTGGGATGAATCCTACATGGTCATGATGTGTAATCTTCTTGATGATTTGCTGGATTCTGTTTGCCAGGATCTTACTGAGGATTTTTGTGTCTGTGTTCATTAGGGAGATTGGCCTGTAGTTCTCTTTTTTTATTAGATCTCTCTTTGGTTTTGGTATCAGGGTAATGCTTGCTTCCAGGAATGAGTTTTGGAGTATTGCTTCCCTTTCAACTTCATTAAAGAATTTGAGGAGTAGTGGCATTAGATCTTCTCAAAATTTCTTGTAGAATTCAGCAGTGAATCCATCAGGAGCTGGGCTTTTTTTTGGTTGGTAGATTTTTTTTTTTTTTT
>NW_004624821.1:1588491-1666945 GCF_000247695.1 Heterocephalus glaber | reverse complement strand
CAAAAAGTCACTGGTGATGTTTTACAAGTGTGGGTTTAATTCTGGGTTGTTTCATGATTGTTGATGGAAATCCAAAATTGTCCTCGTTTCACCCATTGAATTGTCATTGGTCAAATATAGACCTGGTTGAGTGTCATTGATGTGTTTTCTGTCACTGATGAATTGAAGCCATTTAGGTCCATGTTTCCTGGGGCAGTGCCTTACCTGGTGCAGGGACCAGGGCACTTGGGAATTCTGTATCTCAGGTACCTTTTGGCCTGGGAGGTGCAGAGGAGCTGCAGGTCATGCAGGGGGAGAAAAATGCATATAATCAGAATTGCCCTGGAAAATTTTTTTCAGTGTCCATGAAATGTAATCCTCTAGCATCCCTATAGCTAACTAATGCATGTTTTCCTTTAGGACTTGATCACATGGCTGTTTCCAGCAGTGAGCCCCTTAGAGAAGGAAGCTGGTTTGTAATGGGTGTTTATTGGAATCCCACCCAGGGTGAGAGATGCTTGCCCCTAGAAAGGAATCCATGGGAACTAAGGCTCAAGGAACAGGAACTCTATCTACGTCTCTCAGAGCCTTTAGATCTCAAACTCACCCACCAGGGCATTGTAAACTATATGTACAAATTATGACAATGCCCAGCTACTCCGTAGATCTTGGTTTGTATCTGTAGCAGGACTTTGCTAATTGGGATGCTTTAGAAAAGGAGGCCCTGTGCTCCAGTTGCTGTGGGTCTTGAATGTTGTATACGTTTGATCAAGGAGAGAGTGGTGGGAAGAGTCTCCCAGGCCGGCAGACTGCCTACTCTCTGGAAAAGCAGAACATGGACCATGGAGTAACCAGAGCACCAGGTCCCAGAGAAATGTGAGAGGCATGGGGGCTGGGGCTGGAGCTGGAAGGAGGGCTGAGGGAGGCTGTTGGAAAGCCACAATGCACCCGAGAGGGATGGGCCCGTGTTGCTATCTGCTGGTGTAGCCAAGTCTGCCTGTCTTTATTCTATATGATTCTTCCAGTCACTCTTCAAGAAGATGAGTTGGGCTGCTGAGAGCAATAGTGAGCTGTTTTGTTCCAAATTGACCATATGTGTGTAGTCTGAGGAATCTTTCCTTTTGACCATATCAGCAAGCTGTACTCCCAAGTACTCACAGCAGTACAGATTGCTGAATGAATCAGCCCTGGTCACCCAGTGTCAAGTCATGCAGAAAGAGACAATTATTTTGGCTCTTTGCTGTTTTATTTCCAGGAAAGCATATCTCGAGAGAGCGCTAAGCCCCTTGTTCCCCTGTTGGAGACAGAGTCTAAATTCCTGAAGGCTGACTGCCTTCCACTGAGAAGGGGCTTGCAAGCTCACATGCCTTCAGGGCCTGGCTGGTGGAGTGGCGACTCTGGGAATTGGAGACCCACTGCCTTAGCTCTGTCCTAGTATTGCCATGTGTTACCTGATCTTGTGGGGGTTTTTGTTTCAAGAAGAGCCAGAAGTCTGGACTTTTATATGAAAATTTCTCTTTTAAAAATATCACCTTACTTTTTCAAAATAGCATTGTGCATCCCTAACCCAGGCCATTGGCTCTTGTCTTGCAGCCTTTAAGATTTTGATGTGATGCCCACTTTGGTGGCATTACACGTACCCTTCGAGTGTTCTGTCCTCCATTTGACAAACAGCACTCATCTAACTTCTCAGATCCTCCTGTGATTGTTTTAAATACGTCAGCCCTCCTTGCTCCTTAGCGGATGTTACTCAATACAGTCTTCCTAAATGGTAGAGTCAAATAAAACCATACCCTGGAAATTTGCTACAGTTATTTACTGAGAAATCATAAATCCATTTCCAGATGGATCTGTCTTTGGTGTATGTATTTGCCAGTACCAAAAACATATCATGATAATACACGCATGCAGTGTGGACCCCACATAATGGAAAACACACATGCATGCACTGCTCACATGCACACATACATTATTGCCTGAATAATAGTGATTTGGCACAAAGGTAGATGGTATGTTGATTTTTGCTCCTCTTTTTCTTTTAAAAAAACATCCAAAGGATGGCCTTCACAGGAAAGAAAATCTTTGTGGACCTTAAGTGGAATATAAATGCATTGCATTGCCTTTTTTTTATAGCTCACGAAATAACATGAACATTTTCTTTGGCATTTGAAAAGGACAAAATTGGGAAAGTACAAAATTATATTGGAACTAAAAAGAAAATTCTTTTAAAAATTATAGTCAAAGTATCCTCTTTAAGTGGACTTGTGTCTCTTTATGTCTGGTTCTTACCAATTTATGTCTAATTCTTACCAATTACTTTGACTCTTGGGAGAATTATAGGTCTTCTAGAAAGGAGTTGCATAATTAAGTGAAATACACAGGAGTGGAAATGCCTACTGGGGTGTGCCCTAGAAAATGCTCATATGAGAGGCTGGGAATCCGCCCTGGGGCACACTGATTGTTGGAATCACAAGTGAGGAAAGAAAGTAACAGCTGGGCTTAGCAGTGATTGACACAAGTTACGGTGATGGGGAGACCTCAGCAGCCCGTATTCCCAGAGAGCAGAAACTGAGGCAGGTAGATTCGAATCTTTATTCTTTAATCAAAGGGAGTATGCAGGCGTTTGTTTACTGTGGAGGTTATTATTTTGGATTCAGAAATAGGGCTTTTCCCTGGAGCTGCCCCTTGTTTCTTATGTGTATCGTCCTTCATAGTTTTAAGTCCCCCGAGGAGTGTGGAGAGCATGATTAGCTCTCTGGGCTTCTACCTTGCCCCTGAGGAGCTGTCCAGCATCACCAAGACTACCTTGATTTATTCCTCCTATTTTCCCATCTTGCTCTGGCATGACACCCTTTTCTGGTGTGTTGAAGTTTCAGGATTCACTGTTAATTATTGTGTTTGCACTTTCCAATCTAATATGCCAGTGTAAAGCCACATTCTCATGAGGAAAGAGGGTTTTTTTTTCCAATCCACACCCCTAAATGGCTTGCCTGGTGCCTCTTACTCTCTTCCTCCAAAGTGTCGGCCTTTAGCCCAGAGGAGAGAATAAGAGAGACATGCTTGGTTTGGGTGAGAGCTCATTTCCCCCCAGGTTTATAGCCGGCCTTGATTGCCTGTGTCTTTCTCGACATTTTATTCTTTATTTTTATTTTTTATCTCCCTGAGAGAGAGAATTAGCATACTAGTGACTTCCAGGCTTTCTCCAGAAGTATTTTCGAATGGCAGGGAAGAGGGAGCAGATGACCTAAACACAGAAGCGCGGCACTAAATTTCTTTCACATTTCCTGTGATCTTAAAACTTATGTGAATACACAGTGCTCTGAAGTGTCTATATTTGTTTTTAAATAAAAACAAATGTCTTCCCATACATAAAACTGTTTAAATCAAAATGGACTCTAAGAAGATTTATTCTGTGGCACTGCAGGTAGACCGTAGGGACATTTAGATGTGATTTTGAGGGCCATCTGCACACGGTAGGTAGGTAATTTAGTTGCAAATAATTTTATTAAAGTGTTAGATTTTGGGGATTTATATGTCTATTCAATATTAAATTTAGGGACTCAGATTGTCTTTAAATCTTTCTGGTAAAATCTTTTTATTTTTTTTCTTTTTGTCAGTCAGAAGTAACTTATATTGTGTGTGCTTTTCAGGCTGAAAGAAATATAATGGATGTTACCAATGGTCAGTCCTGGAAACGACTAGAACTAATTGAATTTTATGTTTTTAGGTATGAATGCAGAAGCAGGTGAGAAGTAACTTTCAGATACATGTACAGACATGATTAGTGATTTCAGTGTTCTTGAGATTTTGATACAATGATTATCTCTATAATCTCAACTGTTTTCTATAATATTTTAAATGGTTGAAAGATGGAACCATTTTACAAAGAGGTAAATGCTATAAATATGATTTAGGGTAGTACCTCATTTCATTTGCTTCGTATTCATCAGCCATGAGGTGGAACTTAAAATGGCTACAAAAGCTCTGAAAACCAAATTAGCAACTTGTATTCATACAACACCTTTTTCGGAGGGCCTGAGAGCACTTCGCTTCATTCCTGTATGTGTTAAGTATTATAATTAATTCTTACTGTGTCCTCATGATGGTTGTTTTTGTTAATATTTGTTGAAAACATTATTATGTGTTCAGCAGAGGTTTTGTTCTATTTTATAGCTGAAAGATACCATTATCTTCCTTTATCCCCCACTTCCCACTTTATATCCTAGGAAATTGAGGCTGAAGAAGTTATTAATGACTTCTCAGTAGTACTGAAGTGTGGGTGGGCAGGAGGGAGTGAGCACTGAGTATAGAGCTTCAGTTCCATCTTGAGGCTCATGGTACAGAAATATTCCCTCTTTCACCTCATGGGCCTTGGAGCTCATGGGCACATCCTCAGAGGATTTCATGTGTCCTCTGAACTTCGCAGCACACTCAGTCTGCATGTCTAGAATATAGGACCAGAGGACGATCAAATATTCAGACTGTCCTGGACATAGAGCTGCTACTGCACACCCTTTGGAGCTTTCGGGTCAGCTGGCTCCATTTGGTAGGTTGTCTAGATCTTGTCACTTTCTGCAGTTGATGGTTTTAAGGCCATGAATGCATTATTTTATCTCTGCTCCCTCAAAATCAAAATGTGTTTATTCACGTCTTTTGTATGAACTCAAAATAGAATGAGGTGAACATAATCCCTGCAATAGGGAAGTTTATGAAATACCTAACTCAGTGGTGGTGAGCCTTTAGCATGCATGGTGCAGCGGACTGTTTGTATCATTGAAAGCTCTAAAAGGTTCACCATCACTGACCTAACTTGTGTCCTTGAAATGTCCATTCTCTAGCTTGTTCTGTCTAAATCCCCAAAATTGCTCTATCAAGCAACCTGGATCTTACCAGGAACAAAATCCTCTTTGTGAAAAAATTCATATTTCTAGGCACTTGTTAGTCTGATCCCTCAATTTTGGTGATAACCATAATAGCTATCATTTATTACTGCTGTGGCTGATGGAGACTTTGCTCATTGGTTCATGATCCATGTTGTCTTTATTCCTGAGGGTCAAGGTAATGAGCTTGAGAGTGGTGAGTTGTCCAAGTCAAAATTTACACATTTTGTGAATAGAAAAGTGAGGATTCCCATCAGAATCGGTCCACTTCTAGTTCTGTTCATCTTCAAAAAATTTTTTTGCTGTTAGGCATAGGGTACAGGTATTATGTTAAAGATTAGGGCATAGTTTCTCAAAACTATTAAAATTTGGGCCAGGTAATTGTGTGTGTGAGGAGTCGACTGTCCTGTGCATCATAAAGTATTGAGAAGCATTACTGACATCAACCCCCTACATGATAATAGTGAACTCCCCAGTCCCTGCAGTTGGGACAGTCAAAACTGTCCCCAGACATTGTGAAATGTCTCACGATGAACAAAACTGTCCTTAGTTGAGAACCACTGGGTTAGTGTTATAAAGTAGGGTTCTAACTTTATTTCCAAGTAGCTTCTTTTGGCAAAAGAATTTATTATATTAACCTAACTTTGCCACTGAATGAAATGGCACCTTTATTGTAGTTTGGATTTCCATATGTGCCTTAAACTATTCCTGATTTTTTATTGTTCCTTTGATCTGTTTATTGATTTTTTTTTTCTTTTTTCTTTTTCCTTTCTTTTTTTTTTTTTGATACTGGGGATCGAACTCGGGACCTTGTGTTTTTGAGGCAGGTGCCAGAACCACTGAGCTAAATCCCCAGCCCTTGTTTATCGACTTTTATGCCAATACTACACTACTTTTTAATGCTGCAGATGCAGAGCCTCGTGCTTGCTAAGCATGTGCCCTCCCACTGAGCT
Organism: Heterocephalus glaber; assembly: GCF_000247695.1. The sequence continues at coordinate 1,661,133 of NW_004624821.1, read as the reverse complement.
GTACCTCCAGTCCTTTTTCCATACTGTTTTAATTATAATAAATTGGTAATGTATCCAATAGGAAAGTGCTGCAGTATTCTTCAGGATTTTGGAAATTTTTATACATTGATTATTTTTCCACATAAAGCCTAAAGTAATTTTCTCCAATTCCTAATGAAACCTGTTGAAATTATAATTACATTAATGCGCTAATTTGAGGATAATTTACACTTTGTATTTTCAAGAATATCAAGTTCATTGTTATCGTTGGAAGTAAAATTTATTTTACACCTTTATAGTCACTCTGAAAATTCTGTGTACTATCTAGGCCTGTGGTTTCCAAACTGGGATAGACAAATCAGTGTTGAAAGAAAACTGAGAGTCCTCTTTATATTGTTATTGAAAACGTAGGAGAGAAATGAAGCATCACTAGAGTGTTTAACATTCAGGTTGAAGGTGATGTCCTGGCTTGGTGTGAATGTCAGAGCCCACCTCTCCTGTGTGGAACAGGAGGGGCCTAGATGGAGAGGCACACCTGCAGTTTCGGATTGCTTGGGCTTTACACAGCATCCTGTAAAGTGATTCCAGGTTGAAGAGACTATCAGTAATGTAAATATGAACTCCCTCCCCTCCCCCCATGTGTGTGTGTCTGTCTGTCTGTCTCTCTCGCTCTCTTACACACACACACACACACACACACACATTCTCAAAGATTAGCGTCTAAGAGTTTGTTAGGCACAATGTGAGATTAAAACATCAATGCCTACCTAGTCACATCTGATTAAAAGAGATATGGAATCATCAAAACTTTTTCAGATATGGATTTATTTTCATTCTCATTCAGTGAATCTCATTTCAAGGGGGCATTATGACTTGATATATCAGCTACTAATAATTGTGATCATTTAAAGTTGTTGCTTATTTCATCTGTTTCCCATCTTTTAAATTTTGTGCTTTGGATGTATATTTTATAACTGTAAAATGTTAGCATAGTCATACTTGGGAGTTTTTCTCCCAAGTTATGTAATCTAAACTTTGGAAGTGGCACGTGGTGGCACATGCCTGTAATTTGAACTACTTGGGAGGCTGAGGCCAGAAGATCACAAATTCAAGGCCAGCCTGGGCAATTGAGTGAGATCCTGTCTCAAAAGTGAAAGGGGGGGAGGTGGGAGGTGGAGATCAATGGTAGAGTACCCTGGATTCAATCCTTAGTGTCACAAAAAGGGAGAAAAAGGAAGAGAAGGGGGAGGGGGAGGGAGGAAGGGGGGAGAGAATATGAATGAATATGAACAAACACGAATGAACAAGAATATACTCTCCCAGGTCAAGCTTGCAGTGACCAGGTCCACCAGGTCTCACCTCCTAACAGCACATTCGTCTATGAACTCAGCAATAGATTAATCCACTGATGAGTATATTGTCCCCATGATCCAATTTCCTTCCAAAAGCCCCACCTGTAAACATGAAACTTTTAGGGGACCTATTATATCTAAACTAATTTTAGATCTAAATTTCCATCACCTAACTCAGTCAGAGGGTGTAGGTGAGAAGATCAGAAGAAACAATAAGCAAACTTGAAATTTGGAACACATGCATTAAATACAGATGGAGCAGAGAATTCCTGTTACTTAATTGGCCAGGACCACAGAGTGTCTTGAAGACCATTCATGAGTAGTTGTTACCCCAGTGTTCTGAAAGCGTTACTATATTATTATTGTTTGCAGACACGTGACTCTTTGTGAAAGAGTAAATATCAAAAAGACCTGCTTTTATTCAGTGTTCTGTTTGTGATAAATATTAATTATGTATTATTACTAACATTAGTTCTTTCTACATCTATATTTTTCAAAGTAAAATGGGAACCTGCAGGATGTGAGAGCGAACAGGACCCTCCCCCAAATCCCATCCTTGTGGCTACTGTCCTCCTCTTTGGGGGAGCACTGAATTAAAGTGAATTTGTTTTCCTCTTGGCTGTTTAAGGCAACGGTGAACTCCTTTTATCTACCATGGAGCCAGCCCTTGCTGCAAGCCTTGAGATAGGATGTGGTGAGATTTTTCTAGAATAAACCGGTATTAGATGGTTAGATGACCCTGGTGGCAGGCACCGACTTGGCAGGGCACAGCTCCTTGAGAGAGCCCGCGGTGAGGGCATATCTCTTTTGCACATCTCTCCTCATCATTTCCAGAAGGTTTTTGTAGATCCCAAACCCTTTGAACTGAAATGCTAATGTCTGTTGGTGAAAGAGTAAGGGAAAGTCAGCAGGAAGGACAGTGACCCATTGAAGATGGGTTAGTTCTCCTCCTTTCTGCTTCCTCCTCAGAACTCTTGTGATGGACACTGCAGTTGGGTGCTTTGTTTAATGAATGATATCCTGGAACTTACTTACTTGACTAATTTTCTCAAGTATTTAAGCTTCACCATTAGGGGAAACTTTGAACTCCAGAGGTCTCATTTTAATTTTGTAGATTTGGTTCATTTTTCCAAAAGGGGTCACAAATTTGGGAAATCTTTCCCCAGTGTTCTGAAAGCATTTTGGGAACCTGCATTTTACTCCCTACCCCATATCCACCACAAACTGCAGGACAAGAAATACCTAAAATCTGTCTCCCACCCATCTACTCCCTGACAAAAATCTTGGCTCAGCTCTTACTCCTGCTTTCCTGAAATACTCTTCCTTTTCCTACATCAGATACAATGCCACCTGCTTAGCCTTCCTAAAATCTATATCTTCACATCTTCTGTCTAGCACCACCCGTGACTCACCTTCGTGTCAGAATAAAGGTGAGTCCCATCCTTTCTTTGCAACCTTCTTTCCCACTCCTCTGCTCTAACTACTGCTTTCCATCAGATTCATTCCAACAGTGAAGTCCTCATGCATTAGTTAGGTCATGATTACTGGTTCAGCTGAGTAACAAGAACTCCACCTTCACATACCTTTTGCTAAACCGACCTATTTATTATTTCCATCACAGAACTCATGCTTTTTTCCCACCCAGATCTTTATTAATTTCTCTTCTCAATGCTTAGAATATCATTTTATCCATGGCCCCATGACTAATTTCTGCGCAGGCTCAAAGATTCAGCCCACATGCTCCATGCTTAAAAAAAAATTCCCCTAATTCCTGACACTGGAAATTAACTGAACTCCCATAGAATTTGTTTCTTATATGGTTTAATCTTCCCTCATAGACAATACATATGTTTCTTGAGGGCAGGATCTAACTCAGTGCCTTAAATTCCTTGCGTGTGGTTGGTCATCAAGCTGTCGATGGATACATGAATGAATAAACCTTTTTATTGTCATTAGTTACACATAAATTGATAAAAGTATATATAGCCTTTTTCTTTTGTTGAAAGATCTTTTTCAGCTCACCTCTCTACTATTCCTTTAAAAAAATTTTTTTTGATCATTCTACTTGAACTTGGTATTTTGGAAGGAAAAAACGTCTTAAAATTTCTTCCTGTTTCCCAGAGATAAATTTCTGACAACTGACATTTAGCAATTTTTTTCTTGTTGGAGAAGTGCCTAGCAATCTAAGTTTGTGTTTGTCATCAGTTCTTATGATTATTTCTAAATGAAGCCAAAATAACCTTGTTGATGCACTTCATATCCTCTCTCCTTTCTTTTTATAACTGAAATTTAAATTATGTGCCTAGTGTCCTAGAAAAAGATGTTGTTTAAACTCAGTCTTTGAAGTGATCTAAGGGATTTATGTGTTGAAGTGAGATCTATTACATGTTTATTTAAAGTAATGTGTATGCTAGTTTTTAGTCATGTGCTTATTATTTAAAAGAATAGTTTATAGTAGTTTTTTGACAAGCGTTTGTCTTTTAGTAGCTTCAGATCAGATCTTCCCATGAGACCAAAGAAGTATTCAACTCACTAGTTGCTACTTCATCAGAATAATTTGATGCTTAACCCTTTTGCTTACATTAATGTTGAATATTTAATGCACTCGTAAGTGTGAACAGTACTTGTTAATGTGTATTTTTAATGACTTAAAAAAGGTTATGTTACAGGCACTGTGGGGACAGAGTTGGGCTATGTGAATGTACTGGGCCTTCTTTCTAGGGGAGGAATTTTTCTGTGTCATTACAGTGCAATATCTCCATTGTGTTTATGAGTTAGTTATTTTGACTATGGTACAATTAGATAATCTGTTCTTATCTGTCCCCTGGAATTCCACCTTCTGTGGCTCACATTAGAGCTTTGTGTCTCTAACCTAGAAGCCACAGACCAGTGGCAAAGGTAAAATTCCATCCCAAAGACACTGGTCTACATAGCATTAAAAAAATGTGTGGAGCCAAAATTTGACAGTTGTGGCCTACATAAAAACGTAGTTTAATAGTGTCTTTTTAAAAATGTAGAAGATTTGGAAATCCTGGCCTGGAATTGGTAGTAATAGCTGGGGTGTAAATTCAGTTTATTATGGTTTCCACTAATTGCATTGTTCCCCTGTATTAATCTGGTTTTTTGTTGTTGCTGTAGCAGATTCTCTTTAAAAAGAAAGGTCTGTTATTTAACTCACAGGTTTGAGGACTGAAAGTCTAGACCGCATGTAACGGCTCTGGCGAGGCCCCCTGTCACCCAGGATCACATCATGGTGAATGTCATCCTGCAGAATGCATGTGTAGAGGCGGGGTCAGATGCTGAGACAGGAACCAAGACCGCAGGGAGGCGGTGGTCGGGCTCTTTTACACAACCCTCTCATGAGAACTAACCATGATCCCCCCAGAACTACGTTAATTCCATCAGAGAGAAGCACCACCATGGACAGATTAACTTCCCGCCAGCCCCAGCTCTTTTAAAGACTCCATCACTTCTCATATCACCAAGCTGGGGACCAAACTTCTAACACATAAACCCTTGCGGGGACACCCAGAAACCATATTCAAACCATAGCACTCCCAACACCAACATGCCAGACAGTATCGGTCTTGCCCTGTGACGTTCATTAGGGATCACAATGCTCTAGGAAATGGAGCTGTGAAAGCAAGTGTGATACGGCTCTGAAGAAAAATAGGAAAGCGTATTTCTTGGTGGACATTCCTGTATCTCTGTATGAGAACAGTGTGTCCAGGTTCCGTATCTTGGTTTTAAAAAAAAAACAACTTTGATCTTTTGGTCATTGCCTGTGGGCCTTTGAGTTTTCAACCTTGACCTGGCTGCGTAGAGAATGACCTTACAACTCTGCGTAGATGCAGCGTTTGTGAGGAGTGAGAATCTCCGGGTTCATGTCTGAGTTTCCCCAGGTTTCTGTCAGTTGGTGTTTGTGTGCGAATGAGGAGGTCAGTGTGACACAGAAGAGGTGCTCTTTTATTATGTTCGTAATGTGTCTTCTGTGGGCCGTGGTGTTGACCATTGTACATCAGCAGTGGACGCGGGCCTTGATGTCAGGGAAGGTGTGCGCGCAGATGCTCAGTATCTGTTTGATAAACATGGATTTTATTATTTTACTTGTTCACATGCAGTTTTGGCTCAGTCCTAATTAAAAGGTCTCCAAGAAATGAGGATTATTTGGGATGATCGAATCTGGAACCAATAACGGTTGCATGTGAATGTACTTAATGACCCTGAATTATATACTTAAACATTATTAAAATGGTGACTGCTATGTGATGCATATTTTACCACAGAAAAATAAAAAGAAATGAGGAAAGCAGGAAATACTTTCAAGTTTTTCTGATCAAAAGAAGCATAAACCCCACCCCTCTGTTTCTTTTATCTCTGGACCTTTTACTTGAAGGTTTCTTTTCTTCTGAAGGTGTAGGAGCCTGCATTACATTACTTTCTATTTTCCCTTTTCTGTGGAATGTCCTGGTTATTTCCTAAGAAACATCTTTAGGGGAGTGGCAGGTACCCAGCCTAGGAATAACCTTAGATTTAACCAAAAAAACAAAAGTTACAAAGATATTACAGAGAATTCTCATATTCCTGTCACCAAGTTTCCTACTATTAATAGCCCACATTATCATAGTCATTTATCAAACTAACAAATTGACATTGGTATATTACTATTAATTAAACTGCAGACTATATTTGAATTTCACATATTTTCCTATTAATGTCCTTTTTTAGTTCCAGGATCCAGCCTGGGGTGCCACACTGAATTTAGTTTTCATGTTGTGATGGAATTTAAAAACTTAACCAAGTTCTGATGTCCTCACTCTTTGTCTTCTCTGGTCAGAAGCACTGAACTTGGGTGCCTTGTTAACACTGTGGTGCTATGCTCTTAAGAATTTGAATTCTTCTTCTTCTTTCTTGGTGTTCAAGATACTGCATTTGTGCTTAGTAATATCCTCTTACTTCTCCTTCTTTTCGAAAATCCCTTTGGAATGGCTAAGATTAGACTCCCCTGAACTCTAGTCTGTTTCCAAAGGGGGTCCCCATGATGTGAGATGGGTCAGAGCTCTTTTTTAATTAATTTCCCAAGGTAGTTTCTGAGAAATGATCTGATATTACACCAGTAATTTTTTTTCAAAGACTTAAGCTGTTCTGAACCATACTGACGTATTAATTTGACAGTTTGCCAATTTGACAGGATAACTATATATTAAAGGTATTAATTTGGCAATCTGCCAACAAGATGGCCAAAAATTAACGGTAAACAGATTTCTTCATACCTGCTTTTATAGGATGGATCTCTTGGGATTTCAAGAGGATAAATAAGTTGGAGAGAAGATTATAAATTTGTTAAATGAAGCAATTGACAGGGTAGATCATACCCTTCTCTGTGATGCATTTCCTTGAATAATGTATCCTTCCGATTTTCTTCTTCCTTCCCTGATTACTCCTCCTTTGCTCTTTCCTCCTCTTTTTCCCTGACCTCTTCATGGTAGATGGTCTTGGAACTCAGTGCTTGACTCTTCTTTCTCCTTACTAATGAAGAGCTTATGTCTAGTCTTTGCTTTAAAAACTATCTGGAATCTAATGACCCCCCAGTATACATATCTAGCTGCCTCTTGTGAATTCGAGGCTTGAGTATATTTTCAGCTGTCTGGTAGATCTCTCCACTTGGATGTCTACTGGATATGTCAGATTCAACGTGTCTGAAACCCAGTTACTGACACTGCCCCCAGCCTGTGCCACCACGCCTTCCCCAACGTAATCATGGCGACCGCATCTGTTCGCTGGGAAAGAAGGATTCCTTCCTTTCACACCTACAACCTGTCCACATGGAAATTGTGAAGAATCCATCTCTTCTCAACAATGCTACCCTCCACTTAGAGCCACCATCACCTCTCATCTGAACACTGAGGTAGTCCCTTAGCTGCCCCGTGCAGCCAGGGCATGCTTAAAAATAAATCTGATCATTTCACTGTTCAGCACCTTTCAAGGACTTTCCCTGTTGTAAAAGCTTCTGTCTTTATTCTCCTTTAGGGTCTGTGTGGTCTAGTTTCTTGTGAGCTCCCTAGGAGATACCTGCTCACAGTATTCCCACTTGACAGAGAAGAAACTGAAGGCCAGAAATTTCCAATAAATTGTCCAAAGGCTCTTGGCTCACAAAGGACCCATCTCCAGTTAGCACTGAACCTGTAGTCGCCAACTAATGCAATCCAGTGGCATTTATTGAGTTGGGGATGGAGAATGACAGGGAAGCATATTTCACTTTAAATATGTTCTTCTCAGAGTGCCTTCGTTTAAGTGGAGAGTGTTTGGTGTTCATTTCCAGACAAGGTCGGCTGGAAGTTAATCCTCCATCTCCGCATCCCTCCTTTTTCTTACTATTTAAACTAAGACCTCTCTGTCCCTTCAAAAAGTGGAAAGCATCTGGGCTTCGGTCCAGGGGAAGTTTGGTGGTTTCCCACGTACTTTTCCAGGATGATACAATGACATGGCCTTTTGGGAAACAGGACTGGCCTTTCCCTCTCCCACGGGAGGATGGGCCACGTCTCCTCAGCTGAAGAATCGCAGGTTAATACTTAGAAATTCGATTGACTGCACAGTATCTGTTCCCTTGTGCTGTGGCCCTTAGATGGCCATGCCCTGACCCCTGAGCCTGTCTACAAGATGTCCATGCCTCTGTCCCAGGGTGAAGTCCATGCCATCTGACAGAGGCTACTCTCAAGTGTCTGACTGAACTGTGGTAGTTTCTTGTGCTCTGTAATTACAAGCAATTTAGTGACTCAAAAGAACCTATGAATTTATTGTCTCTCAGTTTCTGTAGCTTATGTGGTTTCTCTCTTTAGGGTCTCATCAGGGTGCATTGTTGGTGTCAGTGGGGCCTGTGGTCTCATCAAGGCTCAACTGAGGAAAAACCCACTTCTAGGCCCCCTCAGCTTGTTGGCCGAATTTATTTCCTTGCAAGGATTGAGATTCTTATTTGGTTGTAGCTCTTGGTCAGGGTCTACCTAACAGTTGCTTGTCCTATAGCCCTGTCATAACATGACAACTTCCTTCTTCAAGCCTACAAGATGGAGTCTTAGGACATACTCCAACCATGGGAGCGACATCCCGCCATCTTTGCCACAGTCTACTGAGTACAAGCAAGCCATGGGACTTGCCCCCACTCAAGGAGAGGGAATGCACAGTGTGTGAACATCAGGGCATGGTGGTCACCATGGCAATCATGCCCCCCTCAAAGCACTAAGTGACTCCTTATGTAAATGCAGTGGCATGGAGAAGGTTTTTATGTGACTATGGTCCTCTGCCCGGATCTTGCCCCTTCCTGGCCACAGCTGCATCCTCACAGAATTCTGCCTTAAAGGCTTGAGCAGCTGATATCCATCCTTGGGGAGTTTAGGGATCCTCACCTCTCCTCTTTTTCAACTCTTCGCAGTGTCACAATCCTCTCATGTCAGATTGTGGGGGCTAATTCCTAAAGGAAGGGGAAGACTTGTTAGTTGCTCATATAGTCTCCTAGTGTGCACTGGATTTGGTTTTCCAAGAAACTACAGGCTGAGATGTAATTTTCTCATAGTTCATCTAGAAAATTTATAACGCGGGTTCTGTTAATCCTTTGTCCTCCATTTGGTTCAAATGTAACTGAGTTAATTATTTGGTGAAGTGAACCAGAGCTGCCTTTCTTGTTGCGGAACCAAAGATGGTAGTTATTAGCTCCTGAGTTAAAGATTATTCTTACGAATCTGGTCTCTGGTTGCTCACAGACTCATGTTCTTTCCATTCACTTTATGAGTGTTTTCTATGGTATTGACTTATTTTAAATTATTACAGTTTTTCAACCTAATTATTTAAAATCTTAGTGGATATTTATAAATAACTTTATACAGTCTGATGTTATTCTCCATGTGACAGAGCAACTGGGATTTTACATTTTAGAATTCCCCTCCCCAATTCTGTTCTTTGTCATTTGAGACCTCACATAATACATGAGAGAGTGTCTTGGCCATATCTTCATTTTCAGAAGTCTGAAACTTTCTGTTTTAGCTCTTCTTAGGGAGAGAAATGAGAACCCAAGTCTAATCTTGGACCAAGCATTAAGGCAAGAAAACTAGGATTCAGAATTGATTTATTCTGCTAGAATTATTCTGACCTAACCCATGTTATGGTTTAGATGTAGATCTAGAATGTCTCCTCATGTCTCCTGTGTTCAGAGGTGGGGCTTTTGGAAGGTGATTGGATCATGGGGCAGTGGATTAATTCATTGATGAGTTCAAGGCCAACTGAATATGCTGTTAGGAGGTAGGGCCTGGTCAGAAGAGGCCCGTCATGAGCATGTGGCCCTGATGGATGTATTCTTATCCTGGCTCCTCCCTTCTCTGATTCCTGACTGCCATGACTTTCTTTTTTTTTTTTTTGCCGTACCAGGGATCAAACTCAGGACCTTACACTTTCGAGGAAGGCGTGGTGCCACTGAGCTAAATCCCTGGCCCCTGACTGCCATGGCTTGAACAGCTTTCCTCTGCCATGCCCTTTTACTGTGCTGTTTTTGCCTTGGAATAAATCCTCTGAAACCGTGAGCCAAATAAACCTCTCCTCCCTCAACTTGCGGGTGTTGGGTATTTTTTTCCCCAGTGACAGGAAAGTGATTAATACAACTCATTAGAAATCAGTGTCTTCTTTTACATTTGAAATGTGTGCACCTCATTACCCTACCCCAGAAAGGATAGGTTAGAAGCAAAAATAAAAAGAAGCTATTGAAGTTCTCTTACTGAACCACAGTTGCACACCTGGGGAAAACGAAACCCCCTCATTTTTTTCCGCTTTTAAATTTCATGTAAATCATACCCAGATGGTTAATGGTAGGATAAATTGCTTTTAAAGCTACACAAGAATCTTGGAAATTCATCTTTAAAATATTGTAACAAATATGCATGCAGAAACTGGCGAGATGTGTGTGTTTCAGGAGTACAGTGTGGAAGTGGCCACTTTAGGAATTTTCTGGCCAGCTTAATCTTGCAGGGGCAGGCAAGCCCTTTCTGGTGAAGCAGCATCATAAGTGGGCCAGGAGGTCCCTGCTCGCTCCTCAGCCAGTGCAGAGTAGCTGGTATGTGGTCTGAGCCCTGGGCAAAGCTCCAGAACCCTGGTCACATTTCCAATTCCCCTACCCTAGGGGAGGGGCACATTCTGTTGAACCTTATCTGTGTTTCTTGTTGCTGTGGTCCTGACTGGGCCAAAGATTCTCCTTCAACTTCCAACAACCACGTGGCTTCCAGGAGTTTCCCAGACCCATATGAGGGCTGCACAGAAGCCCACAAAGGGCTGACAGAAGGAGTGGGGTTTCTTCTGGTGACCACTTGGCTCCTGGCCCTCCTGATGGAGGTTTTGTCCTCTGTGCTGTCTCACTTAAGGTCTGGACAGGAGGAGTGTGGGAACCAGCCCCGCTGTCTGTGTGCAGAGATGGCAGGGTGCCCCAGCAAGCCTTGACACGACCCCAAGGTCCCCAAGATAAAGGCCTTTGCCTCAGACTGCCCTTTACATCCACCCTATTTTCCCAGGCTTTCTACTTTAGTTACCTGATAGTTTTCCTTTGATGCATCTTTAATTTTGATAGATTTTGCCAGATTGCCGTCTGTAGGGATGGAACCCTTTTAATGTCTTTTAAAGATCGATTTTAATTTTCTGAGTGAGATATGAATATATTCTCTTCATTAAAAATGGAAAAGTAGAGGTTATGGCTAATGTCACTGCTATTGTTGCTTGGTGTGTTTTACTAGGTCTTTTCCAATGCCCTGCATCTAAAGGCAATATTGTGTGTATGTTTCTGATATCTGTGTGCCTAACCTATATGTGCATTTTCTACTATGTAAGCCATATTGTACTGAACCTTCATCCTACAGTAATGTGTTGTACTTGGTCATATGTCTTCCAGGTCTTTCCATGCCATATAATTATACATATTCTTTGAGTTTACTATAAGCTATTTTTCAGCAGTGCTATTTTTGGCAGCTACTTCAGGAAAGAATTTGGGGTCTCACTGGCACTCAGTAAAAAACATTTTTAAGATTATTGTGTAAAATCTCAATCTTTGTGTCTTTTTCTCTCTCCAGATCTCAGAAAACTGATCCTCACAATGAAGGCTATGTCTTGGAATTGGATTGTTCCTCTTCCTTAGAACAACTGGCAGACCAAAAAATCATCCCAGAGTTCATTAAGAAGGTGAGTGTTGAGCTCGGGACTCGTTAGACAGGTTCACAGGCTGCAAGGGGTGCCGGGTTAGTTGGGCAGGTCAGATGCACTTCAGAGGCCTTGGGGGAGCCCCTCCTATATATCACACCTCACTCTGCCTAGAGCTGACTCAGCTCTGGAACTAGGTGGCTTCCTCCTCCCTCCTGGCTGGTGGGACCCCACATTCTGCTTTTTAGGATTGTGTGGTGGTAATAGCCACTGGGCCTGCACACCCACTGCTGGAACTCTTCTCATACCCTCAAGGGCATGTGAGCCCCGTATCCTATTCCTCTCTAGTCCTATGGGTCTTTGCTGCCGTAAACTGCTTTCCTTTCGTAATGCAGGAGCATGCCAGAGTCCTGTGGTTCCTGGCCTGTGATACACCAGGGAAATTGCCTTGTAGCAGGGAATTCAGATCTGCCCAGAAACATGTCTGGTTTTGAGTGTTTCTTCATGCACATGAGATTTCGTGCCTAATTGCTGGGTTCACTTGAGTCTCAATATGACATTTAGTGCAGCAAGAATGTCCTTGCCCAAAACTCGAGCTGTGCTATTTCTTCATATTTATCTTGTCCCCATTACCCAGGCTTCCAAAGTACAGCTATGCATCACATGATGAGGGGGATATATCCTGGGAACTGTGCCACTAGGCGATTGCTTCCTTGCACAAACATTGACGTGTACTTTCCATGACCTTCATGGTCTAAGTCAGTCACAACGTGGCCTCTTTATGCAACACCAGATGTATGAGGTGGCTAAGTAGATGAGGTATACTCTAAAGTAAAGGTTTAAAAAATACAGTGTGGTAAATATATAAATCAGTAACAGTGGTGTCTTATCAAAGATTGTGTACATAATTATGTGACTGGCAGCACAGTAGATATATTTACCCCAGCATTGTCACAGACACGTGAGTAACATGAAGATGCCTATGACATCACTAAGGATAGGAGTCCTTTAAGCTCCATTACCATCTTCTGGGATCATGGTGTAGTATATGCTGACCGTCATTTACTGAAATGTCATTAGGTGGAGCATGACTATACTCGATAATTCCCACCCTATATAGGTTGCTGTGGCTTGTCTGAGGTCCAGCCAGCCAGTTTATGAGTTAATAAACATTGTTGGCTGTCAGCTCCAGATCAGGATTAATGCTAGGTGCTGGGAAGCAGAGACAGCCTAGCCGTGGTCCCTCCCTCCTACTGTGATGGGCAGGCAGATGGACCCTGCCCATGAGCCTTGCCTGGAGGGAAGATGCTGGGCCGAGGAGCAGGTGGGCGCTGCTGCCTGCATGGTCCGGATGGAGAAGGTGCCTTGAGCTGAGCCTGGAAGGATGGAGATGAGGCTGAAAGGAGCAAGCAGAGTCAGAAGATCTGAGGCGCCTCTGTGAAGAGAGGGAGATGGTGGGGCAGGCGAAGAGGCTAGAGTGGGAGCCAGGACTTGGCTCTAAAAGCAATGGGAAGCCATTGTGCGCAATTTTGCAGAAAAGTAAAATAACTTGATTATCCCTTTAGAGCTTATTTATTTTCTTCCTGCCCTCTGCCTTCAACATTATTGAGCATTCAGGCTGTGGAGGTCCTGGACGAACCACTACGGAAAGAGCTGGGACCTGCAGACCAGGAATCAGATGATCTCTCAGGTCAAAATTTCTGATGATTCTACAAGGATGGTGGAGGCTCATTCTACATTGGTAGAATTCAGATGATTAAGAAATGGGAAAAAGTGGTTTTTATTTACACACATGCAAGTCTGAGAACGCAAGCATTTTTTAAGTCATGTAGATCTCTGTATAAGTAGGGCCATCTCTGTTAGATTGCTGCAAATGCAAAACTCTATGATCAGGCTGGGTAGAGACTTCCTAGAGGAAAAATTCAACTAAAGAACTGAATATTGGGGAAAAATAATGTTAGAAATGGTTTTGTAATTAAGATGCTTGGAGTATGTGAGGGTTATATAAGTTATATGAGGGTATGAGGCTCTGTCCATTCTGTCAGATATGCTCTTTGAAGAACGGGATGTGGTACCTTGGTCTTAACCAAACCAGGTCATAGCATGATTGCCACTGAAACACACCTGTATAAGATGTTAAGGAAGCGACATCCTGATTTGCGGGCTGTGTTGCCCTGTGATTTTGTAGTACTGAAGTGCAGATGGACATCTGTCCAACAGAAGATAGCCTGAAACTTATGGGTTTTATACGCTACAGGACATTAGGTAGTTCTTTTTTAACTTCTATCCCAGTGTTCTGTTCTTCTGCTCAGTATGTGTGTGTGTGTGTGTGTGTACGTGTGTACTAGTATCTGAGGAGTCATTCAGTAATTTGTTAAATAAATGACTTACACCTGCTTACTCTATATTTGTATTAGAATTTTGTCTTTAACATTGGGAAATGATACCCTTTATCATGCAGTTCCTGCCATGCCTTTGGTTTTTTAATTATTGCCTCCAAACAGACTAGACAAGTTGCACAGCAGCCCTGAGATTTCTGCCCTGGAGTTGGTCTCCAGGTGTGTATTCCAGGTGTGTATCTCACCTCTGAACACAGAAGGTGTTATGACCCTTGCTGCCTGGCAGGAACCCGGTGTGTTGTGGTTGCCCCTCTGCCTTCCTGCCATGGAGCATTGCCCACCAGGGGATGAGGACCCAGAAGGTTTTGGCATTCCTGGCTGTTGGTCCTGGCTGTGACTTTAGTCTCTAGGTCGAGGCTGTGATGACCCTGAAAAGAGAGATGAAACAATGCGACTGGGCTTCCTTCCTTGTGCTCCTCTTTTCTGTTGTTGACACAATTTCTAGAGAAAGCACCACCAGTGTATGAAGAGCAGATAGGGTCTGAATGCCCCTCTCCAGGCCCAAAGCTGTTCCCCTGATGGCAGAATTTTATACATGTATAAATTTCTTTGCCATCACACAGGTAGAAGACCACAGTTGTGTCCCAGAAAGAAGTAGACTAAAAGCTGTTTGTGTTTTTTCATTCATTTAATGAGTAGCTCAGTTCTTGTTTGTATGTAGGTAGCGGTGACACTTGTTAATTGCTGTTCAGTTAGGCCACGATAAAGCTGTGACACTGGCTGCTGCGGTACAGTCATTCCTTTTTATCTGGGTCATGATTCTGTGTGAAATAATGGCTCCTGCTTCTATGACAAATAGATCCGTCCTAGGGTGAGATGGTAATTAACCCATTTTGTCTTTGTACCATCATGCAGGATAAGTGCATACTCTGCTCTACGTGTTAGAATTAAACCCAAACTTATCAGATATTTTTTCTTCTTAACAATGTCCCAGTATTATTTTTCCCCCAAATATTTTAAATTAACAAAACCTTTGGCTAGAGAATGTGAATAGAAAGAAGGAGAGGAGATCTCATTATTTCCAACAATTAGGAAAAATAAAGTCATCTGTATCTGTGTCATGTAAAATTAGCCAAAGAGGCCATAATTTGTAGCTCCTCCCCATCAGGAGTTGTCAATGGAGGGTGAAAGGAATTGTATGAAGATGACTCTATTCCCTGTAATGAGGTCTTACGCATGGTTTAGGTGGCCCAATTAAATCCAGGTTGCTGTGTTGTGTTTTTTCCCTCATGTCCTGCTGTGCTTCAGCCCACTGGCCTATATGTAAATGATTTGTTATGGACCATCAAACATTTAAAATGGAGAGCTATGGGTAGATTTAGAGAGAATGTGTTTTCTAAGACTTAGAACTGAGTGCTCAAGGGACAGAGTTGAGAGGCTATGGGAGAATGGCATTGTCCCCCAAATTCCTTTGGGACAGAGGCTCAGCATTTGTCCCAAAGGTATAAAGGGAGCCACTTGTGTGGCTGAGTGTGTGGGCGCCCTCTGGAATTTCCTATTCTTCAAGGTTCCCAGAGGATTATATGGAAGAACTGAGACAAACTGACAAGTCTGTTCATTCATAAGAATGTTCAAATTACTTTGTTCTTTAGAGCTTCTAGGGCAAGTGCTTATGTGTTTGGAAAGCACTTTAAAGTTTTCAGAGTCACTGCACACATTTTTCTGGTTTATGCTTCATGATGATTCCATTCAAGAGGCCAGTGATGTCTCCCATCTAGACATGAGGACACTGCACAGTGGCTGGGACCTCTGAGCCATGGATGGGGCCTGGAGCAGGCCTTTAGGGGAGGCACTATGGCAGGAAAGGGACTTGGGAGCAGCATGGAGATTCCCCAGCCAGTGGCCTAGGGAGGGTGTGAAGAGGTGTGTGTGTGCAGTGAGGGCCTGACAGTTGATGTTCAGAGAGGCTGAGCAGCAAAGTGACAGTGCCATTCCTGATGTGGACAGGAGCATGAAAGAAGACTCAGGACCAAGAAAGAGCCAGGACTTGTTTGGACAAAGGGAGGGCTAGACAGAGGGAAAAGAAGGTCTGTTTTCTGTAGGGTTTTGATCATGTGGCCTAGAGCCCTACTCGTGTGAGCTCAAGTCAGGCAGCTTTACAGGGAAGATGCAGGGAATTACCGGAGCCCCAGGGCAGAGATACAGGTTGGGGGGCCAGACTTGTGCCCCCCATCTCTGGCTCTAGGCTGTGTTGCTGGCCCATATTTATGTATTCATAGATTTATGTAAAGTTAAAATGGATTCTGCACAAAGCAGATCCCCCTTATGTGCCAGGCAGAACCTGTACTAAGGCGCTTTGCATGCCCGCTAGCCTTAACCCTTATCCTTAACTCCTAGGAAGGCTTGACCCCATTTGACAGGTGGAGAAACGGAGGCAGAGAAACTGTGTCTTCTGCCCCTACTTGTAAATGAACAGCAGGCCTCGTGTTTGAATCCAGCCTGTCGGACCCAGAGGCTGTCCATCTGGCCACGCCGTTTGGCCATGCCACCTCGTCTACATAGCATGTGCCTCCAGGGGCAGAGTGAGGCTGGCCGAGCCAGAATGTGAGGCTGGGCAGGGGAGGCAGATGGGTGCAGCCCTGTCTGGGCACAGCTGGGGCCCCAGGCCCAGGTGCCCAAGTGGCCCTCATGGGTGTTGCTTTCTCCTACCCCTGGGAAAGAACCACACTGCTAGCCCTTGTCCAGCCTGGACTAGGAGCCTTCGCCTGCAGTGCTGGGCTGTGTTCCTGAGATTCTCTCCCTTTTGTGATAGAGCCCACGCCCCCCGAAGCCCACTTATGAACAAGGTGTGCTTTAAATTTCACCATTATGGGGAGATGGGGCCAGACCCCCGCCTTCCCGCCTTGTCTACTGTGTGTGTGTGGAAGGGGGCACAGTCAGCAACTCTGTGGCCTGGATTTAGCAAGATGCATTGGCCTTCAGAAAACCAAACGGTGCCACTGATGACTTAACCTACGAAAAGAAGCCCACAGTTTAAAAAAACCTCAGTGACTCCTTTTCATGAGACAGAGTCCCTGGGATTATAAAACATTGCCTGTGGTACGTAAATGACTCATCATTTACTTTGTGGTTGATTATTGAGTATTCAGAGCCTCATTTCTACAAGTGCAGTACAGAGTCTTAATTTTAATTAGTGCAAGACTCTGATTCCAAGTGAAAAACATTAATGTTAAAAAGGTATCTCGGTCCTTGCTCCAGCCCCATCTAGCCGCAAACCAAAGAAACCTGACATTTTAAAAAGGTAAACCTAGGGAGAGTTGTGGGAGGCAAAAAAAGGAGGGGAATCCCAGCAATGAGGGTGCCTCGTTGTGGAAGAAAACAAGCTAGAGGCCAGCAGAAGCCTTGTGGGGAGTGGTGGTCGAGATTCACAGCTGTGTCTGCAGAATTTAATAAATGTTTGTGAAGCCAGCGAATAAATTAAAAGAGAAATTCAGAAGAAGAATCATGAAGATTTTGTGTCTTGAAAGGGAGAAGAGACGTGTAAGATGACACTGGGGTGACTCAGATGTGAGGTGGGGTCGTCTCGGAGGATGTGGAACCCAAGGCATAAGGAGCCTTTTGGGAACAGAAGGCAATAAAATTGGCGATGGCCTTGTCGAGGGCCAGGGAGACCCTGGAGGGAACATTCCAGAAGGCAATTGTGGTTGTGGCTGGAACTTAGGAAGAGGCTAGGAATGGAGCTGCAGTTGTCTGAGGTACAAGCTCAGAGGCCCATGGGGACCAGACAGGTGGTAACAGTGAGGAAGTATAAGGGGGTGACATCTAGGAGGCACTTGGCCATTTCAAAGGGCACTCACCACTGAGTGTCACCCCACTGTGGCCTGGTGGAAATGCCAACCCAGCATCCTAGATTTCCTGTGGTTGATGGGTTAGTTGGTTTGCTTTGCTTTAGAAAAGTTGATGTTTGTATCATCTTGCTTTGAAGTCTGTTGGTTTTTCAGTGTGTGCATATACACAACTGCAAGATCTAGATCAGAATTTCTCAGTCTGTTAATGGAGAAGGAAGAGTTTTTTCCTTATGGAGTGATACTTTTATGAAACTCAGAGAAAGAGGAAAAATAAAAGAACTTTGATAAAATAGAGGGAGAAACCGTAGAGTGTGATGTTGCTGAATCTGGAAAGAGCATCCTTCATGAACAGATCAGACAACAGGTTCAAAAGTTAGAGAAGCAGTCCAGTTGAAGGGCTGCTGAGCTCGGCTACCCCAGATCAGTGATAAGTCTTGGAAGGACAGCTGTTGTGGGGTAGAATGGGCTGGGGCCTCTTGCCGTCATGGGTTTAAGTAAATACAGTTAAAGCCAGGTATGGTGGCACAAGCCTGTAATCCTAGCACTGTGGGAGACTGAAGCAGGAAGATCACAAGTTTGAGGCTAGCCTCGGCAACCTAGTGACTTAGCAAGACCCTGTCTCATGAAAAGATTAAAAAGGGCCAGGGACATAGCTCACGGCAAAGGCTCCTGAGTTTGATCATGGGTACTGCAAAAATAGAAATTAAAAAAGTATTTAGACTGAGAGAAACAGTGGTGGCTATGACACATCCAGGGAGAATCTCTGTTCCTTTTCAGTAAGAGATTTGAGCATTTTAAAAGTTAGAAGCTTCCAGTAGAGAGGAAGTCAGAGATGATTTTTAAAAAATGGGGGCGGGGTGAGGATTTAGCTCAGTGGTGCCACTGCCTGCCTCAAAAGTGCAAGGTCCCAAGTTCGATCTCTGGTACCAAAAAAAAGAAAGGGGGGGAGTCAGAACCTCAAAAGGGCATCAGCTGCACATGTGGGAATGGATAGTGGATACTCCTTGGAGGCTGGAGGAGAGGAGGTGAAGAGGAAGATCGCAAGCTTAGATGTTTATGGTAGGGCAGGAAACTGTGGGAGCTGCTGCTTGGAGGCCTCTTTCCTTAGACGATTCCTCGCCCACCCTAGCTTCTTCTGATGGGCTGACCTCCTGCTATTTTTATTGGCTTGTGATCTTCCTGTTCTGCCCGAGAAGTTAGCTAACATTGGTTCGAGTCTATGGGGAGGCAGGAGGTCATAAGCCTGGCTTACTCACTGCTCCGAAAAGGGGCTACCTTCTTGGGCTTCTTCTTCTCCCCCTGCCTGAATCTGTGACCTGGTACTAGTAGGGGAGGGCTTTTTTGTGCTTCCTCAGAACAGATCTCGGGAGGCCTGCTCTGTGGCAGTAGCAGGGAAAGCATTTGAGCGGTACAGACCCACCCTGGCCCAGCTGAGGACACAGGCACGGAGCAGACAGTCGGATGGTGGGTGTACAGTCACAGGTGGCGAGTGCCCTGCAGGAGAAGGTGGTAAGGGGTCCCACCTAGGCTGGCAGTGGGAGTCGGGGAGTCCCTGAAGAAGTGTTTGCACTGAGGTTGGAGGGTGGGGAATGTGAGGGCTGGAGTAGCTTGAATAGAGACCCTGGGGTGGAAGGAGCACATTTGGTTTGAGGACAGAAAGTAGGTTCCTATGGCTTAGGTGACCTGGGGTGCGGCTGGAGAGTTGGCAGGGTCCCCAGTGCTGAAGCTCTCAGGCCAGGCTAAGGATTTGGGTCTTTCTCCCATGTACAGTGGAAGGAATCCATTCGGGGTGCTAAGGAGGATCCCACTTACATTTGGGGAAGACGAGAATGGCAGAAGGCAGTGACTAGATTGTGGACAGGAGTGGATGCCGTTCGCACCCTGTTCGGACAGCTCCTCATGGACCATTAGAGATTGTAGCTTAGCTTAGGTGGTGGCATTGTGGAGGAGAAGTTTCTTTGGTTTTAAGAAATACTGAAGGCCGGAATGTAGCTCAGTGGTAGAGCACTTGCCCAGTGTACATGAGGCCCTGGGTTTGATCCTTAGCATCTTTCCCTGCTTCTATCTCTCCCTCCCCTCCCTCCTTTAAAAAAGAACATGGAAGCAGGCAGCCTCCTGAGATTGTTTATGGATGGGTAAACTGGGGGCATGTAGAGAGGACCAGGCTCCTGGGCCTGTGCTGCTGGGCCCAGGGTGGAGATCTGAGCAGGAGGTAACTGCTGGGAGGTGGTAACTGAGACCCTGGCCATGGGTGAAATCACCCCGGAATGAAGGGAGAGTGTGAAAGAAGCGAGCCTGGGGGATTCCAGTGGTCGCACTGGGCGGAGGAAGCAGGCGAAGTAAGAGCTAGAGCGGTCAGAGGGGAACTGGGGGAGGGAGGACTTACCAGCGCCCTTGGTGCAAAGCCAGACACAGCCATTGCTGGAGGGGCCGTGAAGTCACCCGTGACCTTAGGAAGTCATTTTGGTGGCCTGTCCCCTCCCCGTATGGATTTTTGCCAGGCCTGATCCAGAATCGTTTGAGTTGCAATGAAAAACCACTGCCCTTGACCCCACAGAGTGTGTGTGTTCTTGTGTTAGTCCTAGGGTAGTTCCGAAGTCTTGTTTTCTCAAAGTTAAGGTGTGTTTTCTTTTCATTGGCTTGTTGAATTTTCTTTATAGTTTTTTTCTTAATGTACTTTTTAATTAGGCAACTCAATTTTAACATCCAACCAAGGGATTCGAACTTGTCTGTGTAAATAATTGCCATTCTATGTAATTACAGATTACGTATTCAGAACACATACCACGTGAAATGGTAACGATAGATAGAATGTGTAGTTAAATAAGAGGAAGACGTAAGTTGGGACCCATATGAATGGCAAGGAGATATGCCCAGAACAGGAGAGTGGTCTGAGGGTGGCGATGTAGGCAACCTGTAGCTGTCAGGCTTTTTGCTCCTTTGTGCTGTCTGCAGAGAACCTGCCCAAATCCCTGGGGTCACTCTAGCGGCTGGTGGGGTGGGTGAGTGACCAGCCAAAGGCACCAAGCAGATGGTGTCCCCACTTGTCAGTAGGAGGCTGATCATGCTTTGCCCGAGGCCTTGCATTTGGGTTGGTTGCAGAGCCACCCGGGAGACTGAAGGCAAGAGGGGACTTCTCCATGCCACTGGTGGCTGGATGTTTCCTGGTTCCTACAGTCCCTGAGAGGTGCCAAAAGGGTCTGCAGTGAGAAAGCTGGGAGGAATGATTTTTTTATTCTTTTCTTTTTCTTTTCCAATGTGTTTTTGGGCTGAGGATGAAGCCAAACAGGACAAAGATCTGGAGCTTTTCCTTTTAAACCAGCGATTCTCAGTGTGTGCCCTAGAAGGCTCCTTGGTAAAAGTTTATTGCAGTCCAGAATGTTTGGGAAATGTGCACGTCATAATACTCTAAGCCTTCTGGAGGGAGGGCTCTTAGAAACCCTCATGATGGCCTTGGAAAAGTCAAGACTCTGCAAAGGTCTGCAGTGAAAAACCTGCTTACTGAAACTTGGGATTTCTTAAAGATAATTTAAGAACCTTTTCCTTGCTTCTCTTCCCGGCTGAACACCTAGTTAGACATGGGGCATACTTAGGAAAATGCACTCAATCAATGAGGAATCCACTGATGTTTGCCAACCATGGGTAATCCCAGGGATGAGGGTCAGTATCCTCTCTTTTAATTAAAAAATGTTTTACTTATTTTTCTTGTGTATATTTGGGTAGATGGCATGAGGTTTTGATATATATAGTGAAATGGTTATTCTAGTTAAGAAAATTAATGTATCTATCACTCCTTACCCTTATTGTGGCAAGAATGGATAAAATCAGCTTTCTGGGCAAGTTTCCCAGGGTACATTACGGTATTATAACTGTCCTCCTATTTTATATTAGATCCCAAGACCTGTTTATCCTACATATCTGCAACTTTGTGCCCTGCAGCTCCCTATTTCCTTCTGACTTTCTGTGTCCTGCTAACCACTGTTCTGTTTCTATGTATTTGAAGGTTTGTTTTTTTAAGGATTCCATATCCGAGTGAGATCATGCAGTGCTGTACTTTCCTTCCTGTATTTGGTTTATTTCACTTAGTGTAATGTCCTCTAGTTTCATCCATGTTGTCACAAATGATAGGATTTCCTTTTTTAAAGCTGAATGATGTTCCAGCATACACACCCCTGCCACAGTTTTCCATCCATCCATCCATCCATCCGTCCGTCTGTCCGTCCATCTGTCAACAGTTTTTCTTCTTTTTAAAGTGAATTATTGGGCTGGCATGTGGCTTAGTGACAGAGCTCTTGCCTCCTACGCACAGGGGCCAAGATTAGATTCCTAGCACCACCACCACCAAAAAATAAAATAAAATAAAATAAATCTTGGCTGTCCCCAAATGTAAAGAATTGCCATGAGTCAAGTACTTCATTGAATTTTCTTCCACTGAAAGTTTTTTCTGGTCCAGATACTGGGTGCAGCTGTGTTGTTCTTGCCTTCACCCAAACCTCTACAGAGGGAGAACTGGAGCAAGGCAATTAAAAACTCCCTCCCCTCTTTTGTCAACCTTGAAAGGCATGAGCTCCACACCTCTGTCAGCCTTGTGTCTTTAATAACAGGCACAGTGAGCTTCTAACACATGGTCAGCAGAAACTGGGTCAATTGGATTTGTTGACAGCTGTGGAGTAGTAGATAGCATGTCCCTCGCTGTCTGGGCCAGTCCCAGCTAATCTGACCACTTCCCTTCTCCCTGCCTCTGCTTTCTCCCCACCCTGGGATCTTCTGCCATAGCCGTCAATCACATCTTCAGGATATCAGTTTCTCTCGCTTGGCTTTCTCATTTTTTTTCTCTTTTCCTTAAGGACCCTCATCAAAAATGGCATTTCATTCCTCCGCAGCTCTGTCCAATAGAAATATAATGTGAACCACCTGTGTATTTTTTAAATTTCCTAATAGCTGCGTGAAAAAGGAATGAATGAAATTAATTTTTTAATACATCTAATGTATTCCAAAGTGTCCAAAATATTATCTTTTCAACATGTAACACATATTTTACGTTCTTTTTTACTAAGTCTTCAAAATCTGGTGTCACTTGGCTTCACAGCTCCATTCAAATGCTAAATTTTCAGTGGAGTGAAATAGTCTGCCAATAAAGTTGCATTTAACAGAAAAATATTCTGCATTGCTTAATTTTTAAAATAATTAAAAGTCAATGTTATTTAAAAATTAGTTCCTTGGTTTCACTATCCACATGTTACATATTTTTTGATAGCCACGTCTGGCTACTATCTGCAGCATAGTTCTGTAGAGTTCATTTATTTAAGCAGTTTTTAGTTTATTTTTTTAGTTTCCAAATTGACCCAAAACATTTGTGATTGTAAAGACTGAAGGGGAGGTGAAACACAGCAGTATATAGCAGATACAGTATACCCAGATATAAGATAATTAAAGAAAATCTCCCATTTCCCCCATGAAAAAAATTCCAAGAAATGGTTTGATACCAAGTTTAACATATAACCTTTTAGGAATACATTTGAAATAGTAACATTTCTGCTTATAACATTAATTGTTCAGTTGTACATGTGAAGTTTAAGTGACACAAGTTGTATAGCACCTCAAATAATTTTTCATGAATTATTTTTGTTATTAAATGTATTTCCTTTTATAAAAACCAAGTCCATCAAATCACTGCAATAAACATCTCAAACTTGCTTTGATTAATGCATTTTCCCAATTGTGTTTTGTTGTTCAAATTAAAACGAGTCATTGTGAGAGGCTTAGTTAAGCAAATGTGTAAAGTTATTTCCTTTTTCCTAAGAAGCAGCAGTTAGAGGGTAAAATGATGGAGATACCTAATTCTATCCAGGCAGTGTGGGTGGGTGAATTTGTGTGGACTGTGTATTTTGTCTTCCTGCTCACTGTGGATTGGATAGTCCTGTTGGGGTTATTGAATGTTGGTCTAATTCTTGGTACCAGAGGTAATTTTATGTCCCTTCTTTCCCTAGATATCTGATTGGTTAACTTTCACTTCTTTCAGATCTTTGTTCAAGTTCACCGTCCCCCCCCCCCCGTTTATTTTTGGTACCAGGGATTGAACTCGAGACCTTGTGCTTGTGAGGCAGGCGGCAAAACCACTGAGCTAAATCCCTGGCCCTTTTTTGTGTTTTTTTTTTGAGACAGGGTCTCACTATGTAGGTCAGGCTGACCTTGAACACACTATGTAGCCCAGGCTGGCCTGGAACTCTTGGCAATTCTCCTGCCTCAGCCTCCCAAGTGCTGGGATTACAGGTGTGCACCACCGTGCCTGGCTTCACTTCTTTTTTTCCACTTATTTTTAAAATGGCAACTTACCTCTTGCTACTCTCTCAGTATTTCTCATTTCTTTTAACTGCTATTTTTCTTTTACCTATAATTTGTGTCACTTCCTGAGATACTTTACTATTTTTTACTTAATTACTGTATCAGTTTTTGTGTTTTTTCCCTGCTGAGAACAATGTTAGTCATATAGTAGGTGCCCGGTGAATAAAGGAATCAAAGCATGAGAGGCCATGTATTTCCAAGGCTTGCAAGGCAGGGAAACTGGGTAGGAATAGATACTTTGGAAGGTGAAGAGAAAGGAGACAGAGGGTTAAGACAGTCATATGATTTCTTGTAACTATCACTTAGCTTTTTGGTTTGCAGTGGTTAAAACTTGAGTCAACTCTCCCTGGAGTGACTTGTGAGGGTTAGATGTCACCTGCTTCTACTTTATACTTCCTAGCAGACAGGTTTGCAAATGTGGAATTGCTGTTCTCACCGGGGCAGGGGGGATATACATAGAGAGAGAGAGAGAACTTTTTATGAGCTGGAGTATGTTTTGGGTGGTAATTATGCGCTGTCAGTGAACACATGTGGAAGCTGACAGGTTTACAGCACAGGTTGAACCTCCCCATCTGCATGCTCAGAGGTGCAAAACACCCGCCCCTCCTCGTGATGCCGCGTTGTCTGGTATCCAGCGCAGATAATGAGTATGGGAGTCTGGACGAACCCTGCAGCGGGCGGAAGGTGGGGCGTCTCCTCTGAGAGGCAGAGTTGATCCTGGCAGCCAGTTTGGCTGCTTGTTGTGCCTTCCCCCGACACTGGAAACTTTCATTTGGATTGCTTGTGATGATGTGTGGAATCTTTTCCGAGGGTTTTAAGAGCCAATGTGACAGGATTACAACCCATGTAAGGTCTTCCTCTCTTCTGCCTTCAGGAGAATTCTGCTAGGATCCAATCCTAGCAGTCCTGAAGAGGGCTGGAGGGGTAGGGAGTGAGGGAGAGAAAACACTTGCACACAAGATGTCAGTTAATGAAACTGACTTGCCTTCTCCAGGAGAAATCTGGAACTTAAAAAGTGAATTCTAGAATTTTCTCCTGATTCTACTAAAGGAAACTCACTGTCTGGCAACTTAAGCCTTAAGGCAGGGTGCTTTATCTTCTCTAATTTTGGTTTTCTTCTTTGTAAAATGATAATCCCTAAGGTTGCCCATAGCTCTGATATTGTGTGATTCTGTTTTCAATCTGCTTTTAATTACTTTCTCCCTCATTATCAAAGAACCTATTTGAGTAGGTCGGGTTGATGACTGGGGAATACTGAGTTTTAACTCTGTATGCCCTCATTTGGTGAGTTTTGCAAGGTATATTTTAGTATTCTCTCTGGTCTTCATCCAATACAGCAATGTTTGTTGGTTGATTAGTAACTGGTTTTGTCCCCCTCCTTAACTAAATAAGTATAATTGGAACTTAATATAAGGGATATTCATTCTACAAAGTTTTTTTTCCTTTAAATTAAGGTTAAAAATAAACATTGTCTTCTGACACTCCAGTAGAACAAATCTGTTGTGAGAAAAATCTAAACTTTAATGATTCATCTGTTGGATCACTTTTGCCTTTTTAAATGTTTAAAAGAATGAAAAATAGGCTAGATTACCATTATGGGGGTGGTGTTAATACTTTGTAGAAGTAACTCAAGATATGTGTGTTGGACAAAGGCCCAAGTACTGTATTTTAGTAACCAATTATTATAAGGTTAGCCTAAGCAGTAAGAAAAAACAGAATTAAGTCAAGGTTTCCCATCTAATTACTTCCTCAATCTACATTTTCAATCTGTTAGCTCGATGGCAGCATTCCTAGATTGAAAAGGTATCTGGGACAGATGGGTAGAAGGGATGCTATTGGTGGGAAGATGGATGTTACTGATGAAGATGAGGAGGGGTTATTGGCAGGGATGATGGTGGTGGTATTGATGAGGAACTGTGGATCTTATTGGGATGGTAGGGTTGTTATTGATGAGGCTGTCACCAGATGGGGTCTACAGAGGTCCCCCAAAGCAGAGATGGGGACCTCAACTGCTCCTACAAATGGGATAGGTTGTAGGTTGCTGATTTGTTACAGAAAAAAATTGACATGTTAGTGACAGGCATTAGAAAGGCTTATTAGGCAGAACTGAGAAGTATACATGCAGAGAAAATGGTGCAGGGGCCCTCAAGAGAGGTACATTGTGGTCTGGGCTGGGGTTTTTTTTCTGTGGTCTTGGGGTGTCCTCAGGACATCTAGGATGTGTCTCCCAAGCGTCTGTCCGGTTGCTCGTTTGCTGGACTAGGTTAGAATGCAAACTATTGGCGTGTGTTTGAAGTTTAGAGGTAAGGTGCTCACTTAGCAGTGCTGGTTCCTTGAGGATGGAGGTCTGTGGGAAGAAAAGTGCAGACTCAATTTACAGGTGAAAAGCATGGCCTCAAATAAGAGGATTGTATCTTTAAGACCCTTAGGATTTTTTTTTCTGGAAGGGAATAAGGCCTTGTAACTTTGGATAATTGTGTCCAGAAGGTGCAGTTTTTCTTAAAAGTATAATTTTAAAATTATGATTTTTCATTTCTCCTTCTACCTGTCTTGATTTTTCTATCCTGCCTCAAGGTGGTGTGGGTGTTACTGGAGGTTATTGGTGAGGACAGCAGGGATGTTACTGGACAAAAGGCAAGGAAGCATTTAGACAGCTGTGATGTGGAGACTATATGGAATAGACGTCAGAAGAGAAATACCTGCACAGGTAGAAAAACTTTAAAGGAAAATGTTTAAATATAATCCTGGTGGGAAGAGTTTTTGGTGGAACTAGTCATTGTTCAGTTGTGGTAGAAACTTTATTTTCAGTGGTTTCCTGTTTTGAATGAGATGCAGTTGCTTCTCTAACTTCTTAGACATTCCCCAGAGGAAGACTGAAGCTTCTCTTTATGATGCCTGAGGAATAACATGGATGGATTTTTTTCCCCTAAGCCTCAAGCAAAGGGTCTCTGTGACCCTTTCTGGTTTCACTTGTGCCTGGGAATGTGTGCATTATTCTGTGTCACTCTTGAATAGTAAAAAATCATCATTAATTCATGCTCTGCACATTTGTAACTTGTGATAAACAAGAACGGAGCCTAAATTTGCCTACAGGTTTGCTAAGCTGATTAATAATGTAAGGCGCATTGCAGGGCCAGTGTTTGTTTACCTGAGGATGCCTGTTTGCTCCAGCAGTTTGAATGTTCTATCACAAACTGAGAGGTTAATTACATATTGTTCTTACCTCTTCAATTAAAGCACCTCCCTAAAGGCCCACTTCTGGGGAGCATTTGAGTTGTCCTTGTTTACATTTCTGCATATTTGAAGGTGCTAGTCACTGCATCTCTTGTAAGGAATTGTGGATTTTACATTTGAAGAAATCATGG
Source organism: Heterocephalus glaber (assembly GCF_000247695.1). The sequence continues at coordinate 1,633,738 of NW_004624821.1, read as the reverse complement.
AAGCAAGTATTTCCTATTGGTATGAATTAGTATTTCAAGAGATATCTTTTGCTGTGTAACAACAGCAGAACATACTGGCTTAAAACAACAGCCATTTATTTTGCTCAGAAGTCTGCAACTTGGCAGCTAATCTCTGCTGCACATGGTATCAAGTTGGTGGCCTGGTAGTGGCTGGGGACTCACTTTCAAGATAATGCACTCACATGCCTAGTGGCAGGCCTCTCTATAACCTACTTGGGTTTCCTCAAAGGATGCCAGCTGGGGTCTAACAGCAAGTATCCCAAGAGAACAAGGTGAAAGTTTATGGAGTTTTTATGATTGGACCTCAAAAATCTCATAGGGTCCTTTTTAGCCTACTCATTGGTTGAGATATAACAAACCTCTACTAGTACAGGGGACATGGACTCCACCTCTCTGGCAAGGTTCTGGCCCCTTTGCCACATGGAATGAGGGATTCTGTTGTTGTCATCATTGGAAAATAGCCTGTCATATGCATGAACTTAGATGTGCTGAGAAAACTTTTTAGAACATACAGGGTTAAAATAGAATCCATAAAAAATAAAATGAAGGCAAGAAATGAGAATAAGAAAGTGAGTATTAAATGTAATGCTTATTGGGCATTGAAAATAATCTTCATAACTGTGCACTTCTCAGACCCCTCCTCCCCCCCACCCCGCCCGCAGCCCACCCCATTGTTACTCAGAGGAATCACATATCTTCATGAGATCTGAAATGCTCTCAAAATCATTTCCATCTTCCAGAAAAGCCATCCCAGGGTTCTCCAGGGTATTTACAAAGTACAATAAAACATTCATTTCTTTAGCACATTGTAATGAAAACCATCCCCAAGTACTTAGTTTAACTGCCCTGTTTACCATGGGAGTTTCAGATGCCATTAGGACCCTGTTATTTTTTTGTTGGTCTGGAGTTATGGGAATAGTAAAGGTTTTTTTAAGTAAGGGTTAAAACTAGGATAAATGCCCACCCGCACCATCTAACATTTTGTTGAAATGCCTTTCATTAAAGTTTTTGAAGCCTATGTAAATCAGGGAATGGTGGGGGAAAAAGTCACGAATACTAGATGTTAAAGCAACGTGGTGTGAAAGGAAACATCTGCTCCTGGTTAAATTCTTTAAACTTGCATTCTTTTGCCGCAATAATTTAACTGTGCTGCTGAGATTTGAGTTCCATGAAGATGCTGTAGCTGGTTTTCCAGAACATTCCCAGGAGTCCTAAATAAGCCCTTGAGGTTCTGAACACCAAGCTTGTAATTTCAGGGTCACTAGTATTACCACTGTAAAAATCTGGGTCGCCAACTCAGCAACTCCAGGATTCTAGCTGTTTTTTGGGTGTTTTGTTGTTGTTCCTTTGAGGAAATGCATTGCCTGGTCTTAGGTAGTGCCTTTATAAGGAAAGCCCAGGAGAATGCCTGGCCCTTAGGCATTTTTCACCTTGATAAGAAGCACTAATGTTAACAAACTGTTTATTGCTGCCTTTCTTCTTTTTCCTGAGGGGAAGATTGTCTTGGCTTTTAAGAGATGGACTGATAACCAGAGGGCTGCAAATAATTTCCTTTTAACAGTGATGCTTTCTAGAGATGCACCCCAGACCCGAAACCTTAATTTCTCTAGGCCTCAATTCTCTTTGCTGTTAAAGATGACAGGAATAGCAAATAAATGTATAGATTTTCAAAATCTCACTTGAATGTATTTTCAAAACATGATTGGTCCCACATGGATATTTCCTAAAACGGAAGACTCCAGAAGTTCTCACTTGGGGGTAGCCTCAGGTGCTTAAAATTTAATATCTTGCCTCTTCACTCCTTAAATAAGTATTCCCTGTGTGTTTACTGTCCAGAGAGCAGTTCCAGGTCTGGGGACACAGCAGAGCATGAAATACAGGTCCTTTCCTCATGGAGTGCCCACTCAGCAACAAGTTGTGGACAGTCAAGGGCCCCGCCAGTGCAAGCTCTCTGATGGGGACCGACTTTAAGGATAAATAAATAACATGGGCTTGTGAATGAGGTGGGGAGTGAACAGGTGTGGGACGCGGCCGGAGAGGTGGGCAAGCCCCAGTCCGAGGTGGAATAGGGTGTTGGGCTCTGCAGGCCAGAGTCAGAACTTGGGATCTGTTGCAGAGTTTAAAATGAGCTGGACCAAGTCACATTTTGCAGAGACCCGGTCTAGCTGCCAGGAGGAGTAAGCAGGAAGGCACGGAGAAGCAAAGCCAGCTGAGGTGCAGCCTCAAGGTCAGGGAGGAGCACTTCTAGGGGAGGGAGTCCCAACGCCATGAAACACCCAGGAGAAGGATGGCAGTGAGCACTGAAAGGGCCCATGGGAGTTGGCAACACAGAGATCAGAAGATGATGGCTGGGGGAAGTTTCAGCCAGGCTGTCGTGGGTTTTGCAGGGATCAGAGGTGGAGTCAGCCAGGCTGGCTGCGGGGGAGGAGGATCACTTCCTGCTGCTGCTGTTGTTTGGTTGCTTGGCTGGCTTCTTTCCTCCTTTTTTTTAAGATAGCTTGAATTTGATTTTATGTGGGGCGGAAAGTGCCGGTAAAGAGGAAGAGGCTGAGTGCATAAAAGAGGAAAGTGGCCATCAGTGGGGTTGGGTCTTCCAGGGGGCCAGAAAATAGGAACTCAGGGCCTGGGCTTAGCCTTGGCCGAGCCTCACTGATGTTGGGGACAGAGAGGATATGCTTAAAGGTAAACAGAAGAGGCTATGGGGTCAGGGCTTCAGCCTTGATTTCCTCTTCAGATCATCTCTGAAGAACCAGAGGGGGAATTGGGGTTTGGGGAGGGGGTGAAGGAAAGGGGAGAAAGGGCCACAGGGGAAGCCCAAGATAGCTGGCTAGGGAGGCACGGAGAAATTGCCGGCCAGCTGAGTGGCGGCAGCCTAGATGGAGCACCTTGAGCCTTCCTCATGGCCCTGGCGGGGCGGGGCGGAGATGGGGAGATGGAGGGACATGACCATGTGGCTGGGCAGGTGGAGAAAGCCAGGGAGGTCCCAGCAGGAGAGTGATGGAAGCTGAAGCCCATGGGCTGGAGAGGGAAGAGTAAGAAAGAGCAGTCATCTGTGGAGCTCTGAAAGCACCTTTCGGGGCCCTCCCTGCTGGCTGTATTTAAGTAGGTGACAGTTGGCTTGGACAATCACAGCTCATGCCTGTCATCTTAGCATAATTATTAATTGTTTCACCTTTTTTGCTTTAAAACCTGTCTTCCTTTCCAGTTGTTTAGCCTAGTAGAGTCCAGTGGTATAGCAACTTTTAGCCAACAGACTACTCCCTCTCCTTTTGGCCTCCCGCCTACTGCTCCTATCCTTTCCCATGGCAAGCATAGGCTTTTCTGACCTCTCCCATGCACTCTGGAGTGACTTCCGGAGCTGCAGCCATACTCTGCCTCCTGTCTGCTTGCTGCTCTTACCCCCCACCCCACCCCACTGTGTCCATTCCACTTGCCGTGGACAGATTTACTTTCCTTTAGTTGGTTGCTGTTGCTCATAGACCAGGATGGCATCTCACTGAATAAAAAGTCCAGAATCTGAACATTCCTGACTTCTTTAAGACCTAGCCCCAGAATTTGACAGTATATCTTAGGGTAGAGGATATATTATAGTGAATATAAATGCTGAGCAGCATAATAGGTAAAAACGTGGGCTCTGGAGCCAGACTGCCTAGGTTTTCCTACTTACCCTTTACTAGCTGTATGCCCTTGGACAAATTGCCCAGCTTCTCTGTGCCTCAGTTTTCTAATCTATAACATGAGAATTAGAAGGGAATACCTACTGTTATGGTTATAAGGATGAAATCAGTGAATCCGTGTAAATCCATGTTGGGCATATAGTAAGCTCTCAGTAAATGTTTTGGATTTTCCATGCAGGTACACCACAGGTTTGTTCTTCCCTGCATAATTTTGGATACTTTCTCACCTCCTTACTTTTGCTAGCCTTGTTCTTTATGGGAATCCTTCCCCCAAATCGCTTCTGAATGCACAGATTTCACCTGTGGTAAGGTTCTTTTACCAACCATGGATTTAGGCAGCCACAAAACTAATAAACTGAAGTTTGGCTTGCATTCGTTGACCCCTGATCAAAGGCTGTTTAAATGCTTTGCTAACAAAATGTTTTAAGGTTTGCTTTATCCATTTACTTTGTGAGTATGCACTAAAATTGATAGAAGCCTGAGGGTCTTACAGCTTTGGTTAGAGTTAGCGGATCCTCCTGCCAGTTTCTGTTTTCAGTGCTCCTACCTGGAGGATGGCAGTTTTCCTGGGCTAAGGTCACTGTTTCACTCCAGGAACCTGTCTGAGGTTAGGCAACCACACCATACTAAAATCTGGAAATCTGGTGAGTGGGCCAGGGATTTAGCTCAGTGGCGCTGCACCTGCCTTGAAAGCACAAGGTCCTGAGTTTGATGTCTGGTAGTAAAAAAAAAAAAAATCTGGTGATGGGTATAAATTGAGGGAGTTCAAGGATTGGCTGGGCCAGTGAGAATTAGCTAGAGGTGACTCCTATCTGCTCCAGCGTGCTGGCTCTTCACATCGGGCCCCTTCCCCTGGCTGAGCATTCCTTATGGGAAACTGTGCAGTAGAATGGTTGGAGGTTGGACAGTGATTCCAAAGTGCTGTACCTCTGAGCTACAATGCTAACCCCAAAAAGTGTTCCTAATAAACAATCATGCGCGGTCCTAAGGAAGATATACAAAGGTAACTTCTGTGAAATAGATACATGCTGAGTCTATGCGGACTAACTAACCTAGAGCACTTATACAGAAACCGTTTTTGACAAAAATATATCAGTGTTGTTATGAGGGATGCAGATTTAAGAGTTACTTAGTTTTGTTTGCCTTGTGCCTTATGTAATGTTTGTCTGATAGCTTTTTATTTTATGTGGGTTGTTTATATGATTTAAGAATTTATTTTGTTTGCCCTGAAGTAATTCTTCTAAGAGCTTCTTTGTTCCCACAGTCCAGCTGTATGATTTCTATGGGAACACCCTGTACTCTGGCTAGAGCCAATTGGTCCAGAAGTGGGCACCTGTCCTAGGCTGGGCCAATCGGAGAACCCTTCCCAGGTATATTTTGCTGTGAGTGATTAGGAAGTTTAGACTTTCTGTCTCCAGTGACTAAGCTGTTAGCAGAAAAACTCCAAAGTTAGTGATGGTCATATTTTCTGCTACATGGAAAAAATTAGTCCTAGATAAGGAAAAAAATGATGTCAACAAATAAAGAGAAGCAAGGACAAAACATGGAGAAAGATTGCTGACAGTGCTGGGCATGGTTGTTCTGGGTCTCCCCAAGTCCAGCTCTGTCTGGCCTTGCCCTGCCTGTCACTTGCTTGCTCTGAGCAACTGTTGGGTGGTTCTTCACAGGAAGGCCTTCCTTTCTTCACCTCCCTTTTGTATCTTACTTAGACTTGGGACATGGGATGGGGATCTTCTGTTAGGTTGGTTCTGGGAGGCCACTAAGGGCTAGTTGAAAGTCTTTGGGGAGTAGGAGTTTCAAAGTCCCTGTATACTTCTCTTAGTTCTCAGTAGATTTCTAACCCCCAGTGCATTCCATTCTTTGTAAATTTAAGTGAGAGAACTGAGTCAACTAACATAGATAATGCAGCCATGTAGAGTTCCTTTTATTAGAAATGCCTGTCCTGAACAAAGCTACCAAAGGAAAAGTCCGTTCTCTATTTTCGCAAGAACTCTGGGCCCCATTTCTTCCTTTTATTTTTAAGGATATCTGTAGTTTGCTGAGTTCTTACAGCTTTGCTCATACTTCTTACCAAATCACGCTAATAGCAGAGAAGAATAAAGGAATATCCTTTCTCTTAAACCCCAGCCCCACTGAGAATCTGAGGACAGCAGGTCACACTGAGTATAGACAATTTGAAAAGGATGGAACAAAACTCTTCAGTGTCTTAATTACTCCTTCATTTAAATCAAATCATATGAAATCCAAGATGGCAGGGATAGTGTCTTTTTTCCCAGTTTATGGCTATTTCCACAGAACCCAGTACCCAGCACAGAGTAGCTTTAAGTAAGTAGTTAATGGAATGAATGAATGAATGGGTGATTGAATGACTGTTATTAGCCCCTTTGTATACAGAAGGAAATTGAAGCACAGTTAAATCAAGTGATTTAACTAGTAACATAGCTAGTGAGGGCCAGAGCTGATCCAAAGCTTTAGGTCCTCAGACTTGCAGTCCACAGTTCATTCTAAGCATTTTTGGTCACCAAATGAGAAAACTCCACCATCATAAGGTATACATGATCTTTCCTCATGGCCTTGTAGCAGAGCTCAACACCCAGCAATGCCTGGCAAAGCTTTTAATTCCTGAAGCTAAGTGTTAACACAGCAAAACGAAAGACAGATTCAGATGTGAGCTGAAATGTGTTATTTTTGAGCCTCCTTTTCAGAAAGCTGTACAAGAGTTTAGGTGACAAAAGATGGGAAGGGCTGCGTGTGTGTGATAAAATATTCACCGTAAAGATGCACATGTAACCGGCTAACCTCAAACAGCATTTTTGTGCCTGTCCTTGACATACAGTACATGCCTCTGTGGGCTCTGTGCGTATGTCACCATCTCCAGTGGTGGCCCATGAGTTAGGAGGGACAGAGCGGGCAGTGGTGTGGTGTAGGGTGTATTTCGGATGCATGTCAGTTTGAGTTGTGGTTTTTACCTCATTTTATATGCTTCTGAAATGATTGTCAAAGACTGTATTTCTGTTTTGTATGTGATTTATCATGCTATAGAGTAGCACTGCTCAGAAGAACTTTATGTGAAGACAGACATGTTCTATATCTGCACTGTCCACAAGGGTAGTCATTACCCATGAGTGGGTACTGAGCACCTGAAATGTGACTCATATGACTAAAGAATTGAATTTTAAAATTTTATTTAATTTGAATTAAATTTAAACAGTGATGCATGATTAGTACAGCACAGTTCTGTATTTTTTAAAAGCAGTAATTTCCTGATTCTTAGCATTAATTAGCTCTTAGGTATAAGAATTCCAGTAAGTTAATCATAAAGATAGACTCTACCTAGTACTTGTAGAAAATAACTACCAGTTACAGAGGTAATTTCCCTTATTTGGTGTGTAGCAGCTGTCCTTAACCTATGGTAGAAGTTTCCTTTACCTGGAGAAAAATGATCTCTGAAAACCTTCTAAAGAGGGTCCCCCCAGGACCTGGCCTCGATACCAGATTAAGTCCTAGTTGTCTCATTCCTATCTGGAGAACATACACTTACATCTTTCCTCTGATTGGATGAGGCCCATCTCATTATGGGGAAAATCAACTCATTGTAGATATCAATCATACCTATTCAAAAAAAAAACCTTTACAGCAATGTTTAGTGTTTTTCCAAACAACTGGCCGCCATAGTTTAGTCACGTCAACACATAAAATTAACCATGGCATTTTCTTCACTAGATTTAGACAAAGCAGCCTTTTAACTAGTCCAACCTTTGACCCATGCCATCCAGTATGAACTGTGAGGCTCTAGTTCTACTGGTGGGCAAGTAGCCTTATGCTCCTTTTCCCATGTTACATAGAGCTTCCATTTTTACTAAATCTAGCCCATCATGCTTCATTTCTCCCTAACTAGTTTCATTCAGACTGATATATATATATTCTAAAACACAAATATGTGTAGTGTCACATAGTGCATATCCTATATTTGCACTCATCATTAACAACATAATACTCATTTTGAAAGTAGAGTAACAGACAGTCCATCTTAGACTTTCTGGGATTATCCCAATGCCATGGTATGTTTTAACCACTCACCAGTGCAGTTATTTAAAATACAGGATAACCAAAAATTGCATTTTTGGTTAAATTTTATAAGCTAATGTAACAGGAAATATAAAATGACAATTTTATCAAATCCAATAATTTTTCTGTGTATGGTATATCTTAAAACATTCAATACAGGGCCAGAGATTTAGCTCAGTGGTTTCACTGCCTGCTGCGCAAGTGCAAGGACCTGAGTTCGATCCCTGGTACCAAAAAAAACCAAAAAAACCCCATTCAGTATGTAAGACAACATTACAGTCTGGTCAGCTGTATCTAGTCTCTTTCCGAATTCTTTCCACATTATTGTCTTTCTTTGAACAACACACTTTACACTGTCGTGTTGGCCTTTCCTATTTTTCTGTGGGTGGTATAATTTCAGTTAACTGTCTACCCACTAAACATAATGATGAAGATGTCGATGATGAACGTGCTGGTTGGCATTTTGCTATCCTCTATTTTTCAGTTATTTGGTCTGTTAGACCTAATCTAGAATGTAAGTGACTTTTTGAACCTCCTTGTTTTGAATAAGTAACAAATGAATTCCATATTGTTTGGTCCGGAAGGTACATGAATATTTCATAATAACATTTTTCCTCTTTTTTATTATAAGATAATTTGTTAGATATTGGTCAACTCTATCTATCACCCATAGAATTACTAGAATCATTGACCAATGTTGGAAGTTTTTTAGTTTCATTTCTTCTTTCAAGTTCTATCATTTCTGTATTATGAGTAGTTGACAATAAGGAGGCGTTTTTTTTGTCTTTCCATTTCATAACAGACTTTTCCTGTCTGATATGTTGATATGTCTCCCTTTCTCTGATTTTTCTTTTGCAGATCTTTTGGCACTTCCTTCCTGTTCAGGCTCAGTGTCCCAAATGTGTCCATTTTGTACTGTAAAAGAATATCACTGAGTTCTGGAGAAGTATAAAAATTATATCTAATGTACTTACCATAAGAGTTTTCATAGATTGTGAAAAATAACCTATAATTTTGTGCTACAAATAAACACGAATTAATAAAAGAAAATAACCAGAGCTTGTTATTAGATTTCACTAGAAACAAACATCAGAGGTGAGTAAAACATTCTGAATAAAAAGTATGCAAAAATAGTCAATATAAAACAAACAGATGTATGAGTGTATCTCCTGCAAATTGGTTGAAATGACACCTGCCCGAACAATGCTCGGCATAATCAGTGTGCAAACTACTGCCTGAGTGACACTCAGGGTAAACTTCTTAGTGTTTAATAAAAGCAGTTTCTTGAATATATAACCAAAGATGATATTTTTTTGCAATGAGTTGAGACTTCGTATATAACTAAATTTTAAAAAGATCTCTTTAATAATACTACTCTGATTATAGTTACTATGGAATTTGTACACAGTATGGAGTAATCAAATGAAGTCTTGGGTCAATCAGTATGGCTCTGTTTCTCTTGGTACCTAAACCAATTATTACTCCTTTAAGTATTTGGGACAGCATGGTTCTTTTTTTTTTTTTGGTACCGGGGATCGAACTTGGGTCCTTGTGCTTGTGCAGCAGGTGGTGAAACCGCTGAGCTAAATCCCCAGCCCTGGAACAGCATGGTTCTTAAAGGCAGCAGAAGTGAAGATAAGGTACATGAGAATATATTTCAGTTTACACTGGTGTCTAAATGGTCACCTTGGCAGAAGATGCATAGTATAAAGATGAGACAATGGTGTCTTTGGAGGAGCATCAGATTGGGCTTAGAACGCTCAGAGGCAAATCTAGAGATTGCCTTTGATTCACTCTGTGAAGTTTGAGCAGTCGTAGAATCTTCTCTTAGCCAGTTTCCTTTTCTGTAAGGTGGTATTTAGAAGACTAAGCTAATGTTTGGGGATGTTCTTTGTAGAAGAGTTGTGCAATATTTGTAGTTGTTGTTGTCACGAATTACAGTTGTGGTCCTGTATGTGACGGTCCTTGGGAACTCCAGAGCTAAGGTGACCTGACTATTCATGATTTGTTCTTCCATGTTGATGTGATCCCTGGGGTGTGAGGGCATGAAGTCATGCTCATGTCCAGCCACAGATGACGAGGGCTACCTTCTATTCCAATCTACGTTGTTTTTTTTTTTTGGTACCGCAGATTGAACTCGGGTCCTTGCACTTGCGCAGCTGGCGGCGAAACTACTGAGGTAAATCCCCAGCCCAAGGGTTACCTTCTATGTGTGAAGAATGAGGGTAGGATTACAGAAACATTTAGGGATAAATCTGACAGGATGTGTTGAATGAACCCATGGAATTAGAGAAAGGAATGAACTGAAGAAGAAGCTACCTGGGACTCCAGATTCACAAGTGTGCTAACTTTTTTTTTTTTTGGTACTGGGGATTGAACTCAGGACCTTGCGCTTGTGAGGAAGGCGGCGGCACCACTGAGCTAAATCTCCGGCCCCAGATTCACAAAGTCAGTAGTGGACTTATCATCTGTGACCATTGGCCTTATAGGTCTGAACCTCCAAGGGAAGTCAGGACTAGGCATCCAAATTTGGGAATAATTAACATATTATTAGTGACTAAACCCGTGTGAGTAGAGTCACCAAGAGGAAAGAAGAGTTGAGCCCGGTGGGCTGAGGATAAACCCTGACAGATGTTGTCTGGTGCCCACCATTAAATGTATTGGAAGAGTTTTTCAGTGAAAGTTATAAATGAGAAAATAAATGAAAAACAGTCATGATTCAGTTTAGCTATAGGTATATATATATATGGTCAGTACAGAAAAAGAGAATCAAAAGTACACTAAGATACAGTAGAAAACCAGAAGAGTCATAGCCCCTAGAGTCTAGGCAAATATTGATCTTTATAGGACTTAAATTCAGTCTTCTGGTTAAAAAGAACTACTCACCCTTTCTGGTAAACAATTTGGCAGCCTACACCAAGCCTTTGAGAAGTTAATATCCCTTGGGCTATTAATTCTACTTTCAGGAATCCTCCCAATGGAAGCAAGCAGAGCTGCAGAAAAAGATTTATGCACAAAGATCCTTCCTCTTGAGGCACGAGTGTTTCTCTGAAAGGCCTGGGATGGACAGAGCATTTAACTTGAGCAGCTTGTAAAAAGGTTTGGATAGTATGAGACACCGTGGCACAGGACATAAAATTTTCATTGATGTGTAAGATAAAAAAATGAGTATTCAGATAAATCCTGTGCTCCGCTCTCAGGGCCACTCTTCTCTGCTCTTAGGGTTACTGTGGTGAGGAAGCTGGGGATGTGTTGGCCTGCAGGGTGAAGTCAGAACCTTTAGTACCTTGGTGTCCGAGGACATATGCTCCAGTCTTCATGATTTCTAGTCCAGTCTCATTTCTTGGTGCTCCTGGCTTCTCATGTGACTTTCAGAAATATTTCTGGAAGTTTCTTTAGCATACAGGCTGTTGTTCACCATGAAACTTTTGCTCAGGATAATTCTTTCTTGCCTTTACATGGATTGCCCTTCTCCCTTTACGTATTTGGTGAGCTCCTATTCACCCTTCAAAGCCTCCTGAATATTTGGTCCCCAAATAGATTTTGTCAAACACACTATTGTGGGGAAAAAAGGGATTTGAGTACTTCAAGTTGAGACATACATACTTCAGTTCTACCACACTCTTCACCTCTTCCTACTATATTGCTTTCCGTTTGTTAGAGCCCTGACCCTCTGTGAGAAACTTTTCTCATCCTCTCCTTTGGACAGAAGTAATCAATTTTTCAATTCATTTTGGAATATCTCCATATCCATTACTGCATTTATCATCCTCTATGAGAAATTCTTAAGATACTTTTTTCAACTCTAATAATAATAAACTTTGAAAAATTACACACAAATATAATCACTCAGAGCCTCACTTTTAGAATGCACTCCTGTTTTCATTTTGTTGAATGTTTCTATGCATTGTGTGTGTATGTGTGTAAAATGTTGCTTTAAAACTGTGCCTATAAAGTTTAAAATCTTGATCTTTTTAAATGTAACTAATGTAAATATAAATTTTATTGTGAGTGTAGTGTTTTGTTTTGTTTTTTTTAATAGTACTTGGCTGAATCTTCTTGAGAGCCAGGGCTTCTGTTTTGTCTCCTTAATACCTAAGCACAGTGTTTGTCTGGGCCAGTATAGGGATTTAATAAATGTTTGTTGAGCTCTAGAGCTAGAAAAATTAATGTTTCACCATTGTAACCTTCCAGGAGCACATTTCTAGGGGAGGAGACACATGTGCTCATTCATTAGTTACTGTATTCATTCATTCATTCATTCAGCAGATACTTAGTACCCTCGTCCGGCCCTCATGAGATGTCTTCTGTGGCAGGGTTTCATAAACACCAGGCTGCCCAGGGTCATCTGCAGGGCTTGTTAAACAAGAGTGACTGGGCCCCTCTTCAGCGCTGCTGAATGTGTAGGTCTGAGAGTCCGCATTGCAAGCAAGCTCCCGGGGCACAGTGACGCTGCTGGTCTGGGGCCACACTTTGAGAACCCCTGGGCCAGAGGATGGATTTGGGCAAAAGAATATGATTGTCTAATTTGTGGTGGGAGAGAGCTGAAGTCTGAGTGATGTTTAATCCTCTCCAGTTCTTCAAGTCCCAGGGAGGAAGGAGAGGGCTAGGATGATACCCTGTGTCCAGCCTTCACCGCGCCTCTCTGGGTGACCCTCAGCAGTGTCTGGAGGGCCACAGAAGCCAGGGACTGTCCGAGAGAGGTCTATGTCGTTCTCATGGCCACAGTACCTTCTCTGTGCCCTGACTTCACTTGCTGTGCATGACGTTTAATCTTCAAAGCAACTCATTTTATAGAAGAGATCACTGAGGGCAGAAAGCTTATGTAACCCTCTGCGGGCCCTCATGCCACTGAGTAACACTTTGGGAGCCTAGGCCCAGCCTTCTGAAAGCCTTCAAAGCCATGCCGTTGCCATGACTCCAGGTGAGCCTGTCCTGAGGTTGAGCTTCGTCATCACAGCTGTTTCCTCTGTGGGAGGCTGTTTCTGCCTTTCCTTTAGGGCTGTAAAATCCATTGCCCTTTTCTTTTTGCCTATGTTGCCAGGAAGCTCTGAGCCATGCTTTGGTAAATAGTGGTTTTCTTTAACCTAAGGTTCTTTGATATTTTTTTTTTTGGTACCGGAGATCAAACTCGGGACCTTGCGCTTCCAAGGCAGGTGCCGGAACCACTGAGCTAAATCCCCGGCCCAACCTAAGGTTCTTTGATACAATTATCTCCCTACTCTTTTAAAACTGTTGTCACCTAGGTCTGCTTTGAGAAGTTTTCCAAGACAATTTCTAAAATAGGCAAATCAGAGATTAATAAGTGAAAGATGAATTGCTAGAATGAACAGGAAAACTTTAAGGATTTTCTTTCTTTTATTTTTTCACTTTCTAAGTGTGATTTGAGCCAACCCGGGACGGGTAAGTGGACACATACAGGCTGGTGGCTATGTATCTATTTGGTACCTCAAAGTGTATCCACTTGGACTTGCGTCCGTTTGGGCTTGGACCGGGCCCTGACTTTGAATCTGGCTCCTCAGTGCTTGCTTTATGACTTTAATACCCTTGCGTCTCAGTATGGAGATAATAATTCCTCCCAGGCTTGTTGAAGGATTAAAACAATTTATGTAAAATACCTAGTTCAGGGCCCCATGTGTCATAGGGGGGTACATTGGATGGCCTTAGTACTATTGTTATGCTATGTTTAGTACAGTCTAAATTTTATAGAAAGATTGAACTATACATTTGGAACTGCTCTAGATTTTTTTCTAGAATGTGCAGTGTGCTTAGCATTAAAGGCAGCTCAGCCACGGTGGGCTGCCAAGACTGCTTCTCCTTTGAAGGTAGCTCCAGGCCAGCCTTTCTTACTGACTCTTGGTGACAGTAAGTAGATGATTATTGCAGAAGCCTTAAGGGTTGCTGAGGCCATCCATTTAGGGGTTAGTGAATAAGACTTAGACAGCTTAGAGGTCTCTACCTTCTTATTTATATGACTTGAGAATCCTTGCTGGGAAAGTCCCCTGTAGCCTGCCAGTTTGGTGTGGCTGTTGCTGAATTTTATTAGGCTCTTTCAGTTTTTCTTTCAAAGTTTGAAGACTAAATGCAATGGCCTGGAGCTATTTTTTTAAGGAAGAGGGAGAGTTCAAGTGTCCTGAGACTCCTTGTGGGCTGCTTCCCTATGCGAGATGGTGGTACCTGCATGGGGAGGGCCCAGACAGGCCTGCCAAGACTGCTAGCCAGGTGTGCTCTGTAGACACCTTGGTGTGGGATCCTCCAGGCCTGAGCGTACCATGGAGCATGATGCCCAGCAGCCTTCACACAAGGTTGGGTTTCCCCACCTTTGACCTTCCCTGCCAGAACTATTGTGTCAAAAAGGAAGCTCTCTGGGTCATAAGATGCCATCTGGCAGTTCATATATATATCTCTATAAACACTTTTTATATAGTAGCCTGGTGGGCAGGAAGTAGGCAATTCATCAGAAAAAGAAATAACAAAAAGTAAACTGTTGGCAAAATAATGAACTTCCTCTTTCAAACTCTGTTTGGTGGTGCTTATCCTTTTATAACCTTTTTCTAGCCTGTTTAAATGACAGAAAGAAAAACTAACAGCAATTAACGCAGTGTTTTAAAGAAACGTGATCCCAACGCTTCACAGCCACATCCTTTGTGTTTCTCTCAGACAACATAGTGAAACACATTGTGAAACACATCAGGTTGGGATGGAGAGCGGGCACTGCCGCGGGGACATGGCCCCTCTGCAGCCTGGCATTCTGTTCTCGGAAGCCTCAGTAAGGTGCTGGGATGCTGCGCGCCTCTTTGATAGACCATCCCATTCACCAGTTCCCTTCATGTTGTTTGCCTCCCAGGTCCAGGAGGCCGCAAGTCGGGGCCTGAAGTTTGTTGGCGTTATACCTCAGTACCATTCCCCTGTGACCTTGGTGGGCAGCAGTGCCTTGACATCCCCTGCCAACAGTGCTGCAGGTGCCAGAGATGCGAAAAGTGCACATGGGGATCACACATCATTGGAGAACGAGGGCCCAGGGGCTGTGGATGTCAGCATTGCTCCTGCAGGGATGGACCAAAGCCTGGAGCCCAGTCCAGGCCCCACTGGGGAGGTTCCTCCCACTGAGGAACCCGGCTCACTCCAGGAGGGTAGAGAAGCCTCCTGGAGGGAGGTGAGCCCAACCTTGGATGGACCAGATGGTGACCTGTTGGATGTACATGAAGAATCATGCTCAGGAAGTAAGTATGTCAGCACTAGGAGCTTTGACCCACTTAGAGGCTAACAGCTTTTCAGTAATCCCCAGGGCATCTTAGGGGAAAAGAAAGGGAATTGGAGTGTAGACACAGCAGTCCATAAAACAAGAGAAACTTTGATATCGAGCAGTGATCTGGGCCACCCAACTATTTGTGTGCTGAAATTGTGACTTCTGGGGTGAGCAGAGCCACATGAAATTGACTTGCATTGCTCCAAAATGTTACCTTTGAAGTAGATTCTAGACTGTGAATTATTTCAACCCTTACGCTCTGGCCCTTGAACACCCTGACCTCATATAGAAAGTATTGGTGGGCTGGTCACCTATGACATTGAATGCTCTACTCTTTAGAATATCTGCCTAAAACAAGAAATCAGGAAAGGCAGTTGAGGGCAAATTGTGCAGGAAACCGATTCAACTCACTAGGATGTAAACAGCCAGATTTCAGGGAGGTCATGTAGTTGACAGATCAGCACTGAGCAGAGAACACTGCCAAGGGGAGGCTGCCAGTATGTGATCCTGTTAATCACATTGTAACAGCCATTAGAGCATGCACATTGGGTTGAGGATTTCAAATAACAACACAATAATAGCAAACATTTATTAATACTTCCTGAGTACTAGGCCCTGTGCCAATAAGCTTTTTAAATGACTGATCTCATAATTCTCTATATAGCCTTATCGTGTGGGCAAGCTCTGTTATCACGTACTTTTCCAGCTGAGTAATCTGAGGTTTAGAGAGGAAATGTGTTGGCCAGGCTGGAAAGGGGCAGATCTGGCAAGTGGGCTGACCCAGCATCCTCCATGATTTTCAACTTGGTCTTTCCTGTGTAGTAGACTGGCGAGGTTTCCTGAAGCCCTTGGTTGACAGGGAGCAAGTTTGACTTCACTCTCCTCCCCAGAATTCCCTTTTCTCCACTTTCTCCAGGAAATCTAGCATTCGGTCATTTCCTGAGAGCCAGGTGCTTACATTAGTGGTGGGGCCTCTACTGGCCTTTGGAAGGTAGGTGAGTATCAGGACGACAGTAGGGGACCTCCAAGCTTCACGAGGACTTTTAGGTCTTTCTTGATCATGTCCCTGATTAATGTTACTATTTATTTGCTAATCTTTGAAATTGACCTCTTATAAATGATAAGGAACATTTTATGCTTTGAGAGGCGAAAACAAGGTGACATAGTTTCTTTAGTTCCATCAGTAATTCTTGAAAAAATTATAGGATGGTAAATTCTGGGAGCTTATTTGCAAAGTTGCTTAGAGGGGAAGACTGGAGCTGCCTCAATTCTGGGCTGTCATTTAATCAAGCTGGATCCTTAAACATGTAAGGAAGGAGAGCTCTTCCTTTGTGTGGCTTTTCACTTGGTTGAAGTAGACTTCTGCTTCCTGCTCAGAGCAGCTGAGAGTGTGTGTGAGCAGGCCAGGACGGGCTCCCTGAATGTCCGGGTCTTAATCCAGGAGCCCTGTCTTCCCATGGGCAGGCTGGATGTATGCACTGAATCCTGAGGAGAAGTACAGGACTTTGAAGAGCCTTCTCGATAATGCAGGACTGCACAAGGGGTGGAGGGGTCAGGCCAGACACAGATGGAAGGGGCAGGAGCTGGGGAGGCAGGGAGCACAAAGGTTAAGAATCCAGGCTCTGTATGTCCCAGCCATCTTCTGAGGAGGCAGTGGTCTTGGACGAGACACTCCCATCTTACACAGGGAAAAGCAGTAGCTTCCTTCGGGAATGTTCGGTGAGATGGACTTTGCAAGTGCTGCTGACACGCCGGTGTAATTAGCATAGTTGGGCACTGACTCTGAGGTCCTGGCTCTTGTTCCGCACCTGTCTTGGAACCCTGGCTTTGAGAAGAATACTGAGGCTTGCTGGGGAAGGTGCAGTTACCCCTTTATTCCAGAATCCACCTTTCTTCAAAACTCCAACTAGACTTCCTACCTTCTGATACCAAGGAGCTTTATTAACTGGGAGACCTGCTCTTGGCCCCTCCTGCTGCCCTGTAACTACTTGTCCTGTCACTCAGACTCCCTCAGGGTTCAATAGAGTGTCCTGGCTTCTAGCCCATCCCAAGACCCTATTCTGTACTGGAAAATTGTGGATTAATGTGTGTTGATACAGGCATCACCTCTGAGGTGAACAGGAGTTTCAGGCTGGCCATCCCAACCGCAGTCTCCCTGGGTAGCAGTGACCCCTCCACGTGTGTAGCGGCCCACCCAGGCTCCAGTGGTCTGAGTTGAGGCAGCTCATTGTTGGCTTTCTTTCCTGGAATCAGTGCCTTTGGACTTCCCATCAGGCGATAAACTTGCAGGCCCGTGGTCATGGACGGACGGTGGTCGTGAGGGTGGTGGCCTGAGAGCACTGTCCTGACTGCTCCCTGGGGGTATCTCAGTTGCTCCCAAGGGAGTCCCCTCCGTGTCCTAGTGCAGGCAACTTCTTTTTGTCATGGCCTGAGCACTTAGGCCTCCCTTAAGGCCGGATGTCCAGGGGCCCTGTTGGCATTGGTCAAGGCCTTCACCTGACTCCCAGCTTGTCTACTAATCTTTCTCCTGGGGAGCCTTGTTGTTTCCTTCCCTGGGAAGTCTGCTCATCATTACCCCCAAAACACACACCCACACACACACACACCCACGCACACCCACCCCCCGCTTGCTCAGCTCTCACCTTGCCTTTCTTCCAGGGCCCCCTGAGGAGGATGAAGTGTTTTTACTTCTCTTTCTACCAGGTGAGCTTAAATAGGCAATCACAGCCAGGCAATTTTTTTAAAAATCCAGAGGGAGTCTCCCTTTTTCCCCTCCTTCTCCTCTGTTAATTTGTTTCCTAGCTAGAAGGGCTGTGGGAGAGGAATCCAAGCTGGGGTGCTTTGGGGGGTCTTCCCGGAAGTCTCCCGCCAGCAGGAGGGGCCGGCTGCCCTCCCATCTCTGCAGCTTGGGCCATGCCCTCCTGGGTTCTCGTCCTGCTCACTGACTTTAATTCTGGGTCTGGGGGAGTTTCTCTTGGTTTGAGTTCTGGCTGTGCAGTGAGCACCCTGGGCTCATGCAGCCACAGCCCCAGCGTCTCTGTTGCTACAACTTCGAACAGAGAGACAAAGGCCAGATAGGTTTGCACAAATTCTGGAATTTAAATAATCATCCTAAGAAGTCTTCTAAGCGTGGCGCTTCTTCCTTGCTTAGAGATGTCAGCCAGAAGCTGGAGCCAGTGGGCTCAGTTGCATTTCTGCTCACTGACTTTATTTCTTGGTCTAGGGGAATTGCTTTGTTCAGTAGACCTCCTTGGCAGCCAGCTCCTCGTGAGCATCTAAAACTCAGGCCCTTTTCTGATGTGTGGCCCCCTTCTGGGCCTGTGTCTTCCCCCCATGCTCATCCTGAGATCTGCCACCTGCCACCATCTTTCTGGCATTTCATTCAGTCTGCAAACAATCAGCCTTTGAGCCTCCACCCCTGGCCTCCAGCACCTGCCCTCTGTGTTCTGGTGTTAGACTTGGGAACAAGCCCAGGGTTTGGGGTTTGAAAGACTCTTGGCTCAGCCACTTACCAGCCGTGATTTGGGGGGATCCACTTAGTGCTTCTGGACATAGAGCTAGTGCCACCCCCTCCCATGGACGTTGGGAGACTCATATGAAATGATGAAGGTCATGGCCCCTGTCAACATTGTTCACAGGTCAGGGCTGCTCTGGTCCTCACATGTGGGTTCCTTTGGATTGCTGTATGCATAGAGGTCCCCACACTTTGCCTTCCCCTCTGGCCTGGTGGGTGGCCTCATGCTGGCCCAGTCAGTACCTGAACTAATGGAAGCCTTAGGTGGCCAGATCCAGGATCTGGATGGAACTGCTTCAGGACCGCTGCCCTCCCCACCACAGGCCCCGAAACCATGCCTTCCCAGTGGGAGCCTTCTGCCTCGGTTCCCCCTGTCCATGCTCTCCCCAGCCACCCCAGCTCAGGCTACCCAGCCACATCTGACTCCCATTTGTTAACTGTCCAGCTGCCTCCTCCTCCTCCTAAGTCTGGCCTTTGGAGTCCCACACTTGAAGTTGAACTCTGAGCTCTGTTCTTCCCACCAGACATGGGGCCCTGACCAGCCCCATGGCTCAGCTTCAAGCCATAGCTCTCTAGGGCCTTAACTGTAGGCAGATTGTAGACTTCTATGCTGGGCTTAAGTCCTTTCTCACAGGCTCAGGCCTCAGAACTGTGTTTGTTCCCCACTTCCCTTGGGCACAGCCCAAGCAAACGGGGCCACCCAGCTGGCTAAGCCTGCCATCCTCCAGCCTGGAACCCCACATCCCCAATCATCCCTTCCCTTCCTCTACTTGACTGATTCAAGTCAATCAGCAAACACATGTGTAGCACCTGCTGTACATAGTACAGGAGGACTTTGCTGCTGTATATGTGGGATCCAAATGAGACAAAGCAAGGCCCCATGTCAGGGGGAGAGAAAGACAAGGAGACAGCCTGATGCTCCTTGGGTGCCCTTCCAGAGCATCCTCAGAAACAATGCCTTCCGCCTTCCCTGGGGACTTTCTGTCCCATGGCTAGAAACATATTCCAGCTGGGGTCATGGCGGAGTCATAGAGCAGCTGAGAAAATTTAAACAGACTTTCGGCAGCTTTTTGGAACCATTGGTGCCTGCTCACGTGGGATTGTGTGTTGAGGAATCAGAAGATAAAAACATCAGAGGGCATCATTTTTGGATAGTTTCTCTTGGCCGGTTTCCAAGGAGACAGTGGGACAAGAGAGTTCACTCAAGGTGACGTATCTGAAGTCAGCTTTCTCTCAACATTTCATTGCCACTAATGCTTTGGAGGCTCTTCGTTCCAACAGCATTTCCTTTTCCTTCCTGAAAAATGTATTTCTGTCTCTGGCTTCAGTCCTGCCCCCTGGGGAGGATGGAGGTGGGAAGGCTGGGGCCCTGCTAGCACCGTCTACCTCGTCTGACAGTTTCTGTCTCCTCCCCCACCCTCGCATTCTCATTTCTCTTTCTGGCCTTCTCCCTTTTCTGTTTCATTATGTATTGATGAAAATTGTGTTTTTTATCTTGGCATGCAAGTGGGGGATCCTTCTGTGTGATCAAGTGTTACTATGTGTGTTAGACTTTGGCCAGCGTCTGATTCCCCACTCCTCCGTGTGGCAGCTGTGATTTCCTCTTAATTTTATTGCGTTTGTACTTGACTGTAACAGATCGTCGGGACCGGCGCACGTTAGTGTCAGCTGCGGATAGTTCTGGCCAAGCCCAGCCTCCTTAGACTCTTGCCAGCTTGCCAGCGTCCTTGGGCAAGGAACGTGCAGGCAGGCAGACGCCCTGGGGAGTGAACCCCTCAGGAGTGACTTTTGCTCTGTGAGGATAAATGCCCCAGCTGCTTTGCCCTTGGTGGGCCCATCTTGTATGTGTCACACACAGTATCTCAGGGTGTGGGAGGGATTGAGTACCACTTGCCCCCATGGTCACTTGTTCCTTAATGCACCCTTCGTTGACTTTATTTCCTCCTGACCTCCCATCTCACCTCCCTCTCTTCTGTTTCCTAGGATCACTTTCCAAATAAATGACTGGCACACAGCTTGTAGGGTCCACTTGTGGAGAAATTCAAATGAAGGAAAAGAATTACTAAAGCATTATTTAAACCTCTGGCACCTAGGACTGGAAAACACCTGACGGTCCATTTCACTTCTTGCCCACCCTCCAGCTCCAGTCCCTAACTTGATTCCCTCCATTATAAACTTTCCTCTGTATCACTCTATTCCTCAAATTTGTATATCAAAGTTAAGAAGAAGTGTGGTTGCTGGTTCCATACACCAGGGCCTTATTTCTTGTGTGAAAGCATTTCCTGGCTAGAGAGGACATCTTGAGTCGGCCAAATAGACTCAGAAAGAAAATCTGGGGTGACAGCGGTGACATATTTGGTGTTAATGTGCCTCCTCATTCCTCCCTGTTTCTGGCAAGTGGTAGTAATTTGCCTTTATGATCATAAAGCAAAGTTTTCTTTTAAAATGTATTTGTTTAAATAAAGGAAAGTGAGTCATTTTAAACAATAATTTAGCAAGTGTCTGAATACCACAGAAATTGTGAAACACTGAAATTTGGGTCTAGGTATCTCATACAGGGAGCATGACTGTGCTTTGTCCTTCTTACAAATGTCAACTATTGTTTGTGACCTTTAAATTTTTTCTTTGCGAGATGGGTGGGGATTTTTTTGTGATTCCAAAAGATATTTCTGGAAACCAAAGCATATTTCTGACCAAGCTGTGTAAGGCAAAGCTTTTTAAGGTGAGTCAGTTCTGATTCCTTGACTAAATGAGTATCACAAAAATAGACCTTAAGACTTAGATTGAAATTCCAGGTATTTGCTTCAGGAGGCGGCTGCTGCTAACTCGTGCCCAGCAGCACGTAGGGCAGGCGCAGATCTGCTGCTGGGTGCTAGTGATTATTGATTCCTGGAAAACTGAGCTATAAATGAAGACATGGAATGCTGGGAGCCTCACTCCTGGTGCCTGCTTGGCTGATTGAGCAGACCTGCCACTCCAGGCAGGAACCCTCATTTACGGGAACATATTTATTTTTACATATCAATGATGTATTTTTGATGTACTTGACTAAGTATTATGGGTTTGACCCCAGGAAACACCACTGCAGCTTATAAATAGTGAGTCCAGGGGTGTACAAGGTTCCTGGAATTAGAGCAGTATTTTTGTTTTTATGTGCCTTGGTATGTTTACCTTTTTTATTTTTTTTGAAGACTGGCTCTTACCCAAATATGTCTTTTATTTCGAGAAAAATCTCTTTGTGTGCATTTCTAGAAATGCCTGCTATGTCCTCCCAAATGCTGAACTATGCAAATGAATCCCAGATAACAGTTGTTCATAATATTACAGATTCAAAACCAGTGCCTCCCATTTGAGGCCCTTTTCTCCTTGAAGGCAGCTTCAACTTATTACTTGGAATGGGGTTTTATTATTTGGCAACACTTAAGCCTCAGTTTTACTTTTGATATCATTTCTTCAGGCTCCCAAAGACATTTCACTAAACCCAATGAGGCAGATTTTTATCGCCATCTGACCCCCTCCCCGCTTTTTACGAATCCCCACAGAAATGGAGATCTTCGCGCTTTTCAACAAACCGAAGAACCATGAGAAGTGCCGGCAGTACTACCCCGTCACCATTCCTCTGCGCATCTCCAGGAATGGTCAGACAGTGAGCAGTCTGGATGCCAACTGGTTGGAGCACATGAGCGACCACTTCCGGAAGGGGGGAGTGCTGGTGAATGCAGTCTTCCACCTGGGAATGGCACATGGTATGGAAGGCTTTGGTGGCCTTTGGTGGCCCTCACTAACTCTACTAATAACTTGCAGTCTTAGCCCCTCTTCAGAGCATGCTCTCTTCAGAAAGCTATACGGGCAGTAAACACGTGGCATTTGATTTATAATAAATGCACCTTGAGCAATTTCCATAAAGCCAAGGACCTGTGCTCTCCAGGCCTCTCCAGGGGTCAGCCAGGTGCCTTCTGAAATGCCAGGGAAAGGGCAGTGATTCTGTTTCATCAGTGGTGGCCTCCATCCCTGTTGCTTTTAAAAGCTTTTGTAAAGATGATTCCCTGGGATTGTTAATTACCCCCCGGAATTATGCCACTCTGAAAGTGCAGATTGTTTGTAGACACTGTTACAGTTTGAAGTAGCAGTAGCAGCACCTTGGAACTGACAGTAGAGAAACAAATTGCACTGCCTGCTTTCGATAAGCGCCACCGGGACACGCTCTGTTCCTGGGTCTCATGGCACCTGGTTCTCCCCAGAAACAGGTTATTTCTGGGGTTTGTTGCATGGAAGAGCATTAGTGATGTCAGCTGTCAAGGCAGAAAGACTTTAAGTCTGCCCACAGTAGAAAGGTGTCAAGCAAAGAAAGGCAAATTAAGTCACCCTCATGGTATGTTTCAAAGCTGGGGGGTAATTTGGGGAGTGGGACCAAGATGGAAGCATGTATAGGTCCTGAGGGCTGCCAGTCTGCACGATTCTTAAGTGACATGCAACACCAAATCCCAACAAAACCTGGCAGGGGCCAAACAGCACTGTGTCTTAAGTTTTTTTCTCTAAAGAACCAGCAGAGGTGAGAATGGATTCTGTATTACTTGCAGTCATTGAAATGCCAGCAAGCATCTTTAGACACTAGTGTTAATTCTGAATGTATATTCTTCGAATCATCCAAAGCCTTGGAAGATGACACAGCACAGACGGATCTTAATTTTGTATGCAAGTCACTTGTTAGTATCTAAATATCAGTGTCTAATATCAACATGTTACTATAGTAGCAGAAAGCATTGTAGGATTAGTGGGTCATAATCATTGTCAAATGGATGAATCACATAAGGAAGGCAATTACCTCATTAAGAATACATCTAGAGCAGCGCTGTCCAGTAGAACTTTCTGTGGTGTTGGAATGTTGTATATCATGCTTTCCAATATGATAGCTGCCAACCATTTGTAGGTACTGAGCACAATTTATTTTAAAAATTATTTAGTTTAAATTTAGATAACTGAACGTGACTAGAGTATTGGATAATGCAATTCTAGGGTGTATATTTCATAACTAAGGAGGAGTCACTTCTGTTCCCTGGCATCAAGGTCAGTAATGTCTCTACACAAGGAAATCCTCCAGGGTGGCTATAGGGGCCTGTGAAACCAGAGGTTGTCAAGCTCTGTTTGGAGATGCACCATAAAGCCCAGGGCTGTAAGTGCCTGGGGCAGGCGTTTCTGGCCTGATTCATGGGCCTTGGGAGTGGTGGGAAGGAGCGTTTGCCTCCCGCTTCCTGCAGGAACCCTCATTGTCCAACTTAGGTTGGAGCCATAGGAGCTCCTTTGAACGTCTCTGGTCTCCATAGATACCCTGTGTGGCTGCACATAGCTTTATGCTTTTCCCCAGGAAACTGATGGCCAGTGGTACTGACACCCTGAAGATATGCGGCGAGATGTTGGAGGTAGCAGCTACACAGGCTGCTATTGGCAACTTTTTTTTCTCTTAGGAGAATTGGGGCACCCAAAGGGAGGTTTTCTCTGGCCCCACTGCCTGAGCGTGTTGGGCAAGCAGAACCCCAGAAAGAACACCTTGAAAGTGCACAAAGCCATTGATTGTCTCTCTTACCGTTATGGTTTGGGCAATCCAGGCTGAGTTAACTTCCTTTGCTCTCTCTCCCCACCCTGCTTTCCAAAAGCACAGAAAATTTATGATCTTTTTCCTTCAGATTTGCCTTGAATGTTTGAAATGCTGTCATATCCTCCCTTGGCTTTAAGTGGCATTAAATCCAGCCTTCCCATCTTGAAGACAACGTGAAATGTCCTCTGGCAAGCGTAACTGTGAAGTCCTCCACCGAGCCTGTCACATCTTCCTCCATGCGGCCATGTCTAGCACTGCGCCATAGCCATGTGGCTGTGTCTAGGGAGGGTGGGCATTGAAACCCACCCTCCCTTGAAACGCATGTGAATTGGGGTAAAGTTAGTGGGTTTTAGGGTGTTGCTGCTCTGAAAAAGCTCAGGTTTTCCACTGACCAGGAAAGAAATAGGATAGTATGTTATTTCCCTAGAATTTTTTAAAAAGGACAAGCTAATCATAATCATAAAAGGAACCTATTTCTCATGAGGTAGTGTCTTTACTAATAAACGTGGCAGAGGTAGAAGCACCTTTAAGCTGTTTGCCATCTGGACAAGCAGCAGTCATGACTTTTCAGTGGCAGATAGTTGCAGTCCACAAAATCATAAAAATCATGAGAATTTTGTTCCAGGGACAAGGTGATGCTTGAGCCTGAGTTGCCAAGTTAAGACTTCAGCTTCTGTTTTCACTCCCAGGACATGGAATGACTCATCTAGTCCCCAGGTTTGGGCTCCCACTCCTCATGCCCAGGGCTCCTTCCCCAAGGTCATCTATCGATGGGCAGGTATTTTGGCCTGGCGCAGTCCTGCCCCCAGCCCTGCAAGCTCAAGGTGCAGCAGAGAAGTGCGCTGAGGGTGACAGGTCCTCGCAGGACTCTGTGGCAGTGCTGCTCCAAGCGGTTCAAGCAGAGCAGTTCATCCTGTCATTCTCACAGCAGCCCTCTTAGGAGCTGGGCAGTGTCAGTTACTGCTGCGGAGGCTGAGGCTGTGTCACTGCCAGGGTTTCCCTCTGATCCATGACAAGAAGAAGGTGGGAGGGAGAAACAAGAGCACGGCAGGGAAAGGGGACTCGCAGAGGTGGGAGAGGACGGGGTGGTGGAAGGTTATGCCCCAGCAGGGCTCCAGGTAGAGGAGGGCTCCAGGGTCACCTCGGGGAACAGCAGGAATGAGCTCAGGGTCCCCACAGCACAGCCAAAGGGAAGGGGCACTCAGGAACACTGCAGGCAAGAAGACAAAGGCTGGAGTGAGCTGGCTATTGAGCAGCGGGAGCCAGGTGCCACCATCTGCAGACCCAGCTCGGAGGCTGTTGTCTCTCCAGGGGCTCTAGGTCTGCCAGATCCCTGCCGCCATCACTGGCCACCGACGCTGTGGCTGCCCCACCACCTCTCCATGGCCTGCTTTGGCCCCTCCTGCCTCTGCTTGCCCTGCATTCCTCCTTCTGCACTCACCCTCACCTTTGTACGCTCTCGCCCTGCTCTCGTCTTGCCTCCCCCTGCCCTTCTCCCTGACCCTCCCTGACCCTCCGTTTGCCCTGCCCTCTTCCAGCCCCTGACCTGTCCTTGTCCTCTCCCTCCCTGGCAGTCCTTCCTCTCTTTGTTTGGAAAGATGGCCTTTGCAGCTGATTGTGCAAACCTGAGTCCACTCCAGCAACACACACTGTACATAGTGATCCTTTCCTCCTTTTTTTCTGTATATGATGATTTTACCCTCGCATTTCTTTTGTACATGGTGATCCTATCCTTGCTTTTTTTTGGGGGGGGGGTACCAGGGATCGAACTCGTGACCTTGTGCCTGCGAGGCAGGCAGCGGAACCACTGAGCTACGTCCCTGGCCCCTCTCCTTGCTTTTTTAACAAGAGTCCTTCATTCTGCCCCTGACTGCTTGAAACGGACCTAGTCTTGCATCCTGCAGAATATCCTTCATTATGGATTCATCTGGTCGCTGCCTGGTGGTGTCTTTTATTTTTCTAGCCACTGTTTCCTATAAACAGGAAGTTAGTTCTATAGACTTGATAAATTAAAATTTATGATTGAAATACATTCCAGGTGATGTTCTCTGCATGTTGTATCAGGGGTGCCCAGAGGCCCAGATGTCTCTCCATCCCTACCTTTTTCAGGAGATGAAATTATCCTTGAAACTCCCTGATGCTTCAGCTGCATCTAAATCCAAGTAGCATTGGGTATTTGTATCACTTTTTCTGGGACCGAGACCTAGCATAGCCTGCATTACCTTCTGCTTGCAAGCTACAAATATAAAGAGCACGTACATATTCCAAATAGAATATGTGTAAGTGGGGATATATATTTTATACACATACTTGCAAACCTCATCATGCCCTGAACACTGATGCAGAGAGCAAGTGTGGTACAGTGGTCAGAGGCACCATTCCTACTCCAGCCCCGCACACCATATGGCTGATCATAGCAGTAGCTCAATAAAAGTTTCGTAGTTGTTCAAAGAATGTAGGCTTTAGAATCAAGCA
Source organism: Heterocephalus glaber (assembly GCF_000247695.1). Next base: position 1,607,138 of record NW_004624821.1, on the reverse strand, counting down.
AAGTACATTTTAGATCTAGTTTGGCCCTTTCATTCCATTTGAACATGGACAGATTAATAAATTTTTGTAGCTTCCATAGTTTCATCCACTAAGAGGCAGTGATAAGTCTTGCAGAGTGTTGGGAAGGATTCCATGAGGGACTGTGAACCTTGTCCGGCCGAGTGCCACACATCCAGCCAACACTAAACCTGGGGTGTTTCTTCCCTGTCTGGTCAGTTAATGGTACTGAACCTTACAGGATAATCCCTGCTCTCAGTGAAGAAGAGTAGTATCTTTTCAGAGTCCCTGAGCTTTTCAAGATGAGAATGTAGGAAGGAAGGCAGGCACGACTACAGCACCAGTGGGAGCCTGAGAGGTAAGAGAAGGCACCTGGCTTGTGCTCTGGGGGAAATTTGCTGCGGCATGACAGAGAAGCAGCCTGAGATCAGTGTTGGGAATGGGTTGAATAGTGATTCTGTTCACCGTGGATTGCAAGTTGGCATGACCACCTTGCATTTACATCATGTGGTCGACCAGCACCATTCCTGGAGCAAGAGAGTTCTGAGAATGCTGTGCCACTTCCACTGGGGAGCAGGGGCCCTCGGGGAGCCAAATAAACCTGTGATCCCCACTGCCCAGTGTGGACAGTTTAGTCCTACCTAGCTTGATAAAAGTAGACAGTCACTTTATTTTTAGTCTCATAGAAATAGGCCAGATGCACTGATTGCTTGTCCTGGTCTATATTTTCCAGGCAAGACTTAGAGCCCACACCCAAGGGCTAAATCTGAAGGTGAACTTGACAGGCAGTCATGATGACTGCAGAAGAGTGGTTGCCTCCTAGAATTTACCTCTTGAGATAATATGGCAAATCTCCTTTGCCCACATCCTTTTTGTAAATCATAAGCTTGGAATGTTGAGGTGGCCTTTTGCCAAAAGACCAACATCAAATATTTATATAATACCAGGGCAAATAGCTTTTTGTGCACAGTAGGGAAGCATCTTTACTTTAATAAAAAATGCAGTGATAATGGAATGTTTTCCATAGATGGCAGGCGGCTTAACCTTTTTACTTGGGGAGCCTTTGCTCTGAGAGAGACCTATTTTTACCCAACTCGGTGGCACATTTCAATGAGGCAGAGCCATGAGGGTAACGAGGAATCAAGGAGTGGATGAGGCTGTCATAACAAGGGACTCTTTAAAAGGCCAGCTGTCTGTTCTCTCTGGTTCATTGACTTTTTTTGTTGTTATGGATGACCAAATTTTGACTGCCATCCTGAACTTACTTTGTAGTTAAGTAGGTGGATCAGCACTCAGGATTCAGGAGGCAGAGCAGCAGGTGAGGGGCTGGGAGGCAGGCAGTGGATGAGATGGACGGTGAATGAGGACCAGTGTGGTCCTACTTAGGACCCCGAGCCCGGCTGCACCTCTTTCCTGACCACACAGCCCTACCCTGGCCTGTAACTTGGAAGGAAGGAGGGGAAGTCTAAAAAGCCTCCACTGTCCCTTCCCTCTCCTGAATGCAGTTCTGCTGCTCGGTCTGTTGGCAGGCTAAAGACTGTCATCGTCCTATACATTTAGCTGGGAACTCAGTACTTACAGCACGTGTTGGGCACGTGTAGAGGTTTCTGTAGAGATGCATAGGTAGAAGTGTTGGAAATTAGAGATACTGTCATCCCTTGGTTTGCGCAGAGGACCTCCCCTCAGATGCCAAAATGTGTGCGTGCTGAAGTACCTTCTATGAAATGGCGTGTAAATACCTGCATCTTCCTGTATACTGTAAGTCACTTCTGGATTACTTATGATGCCTCATATGACACAAATGCTCTGTAAATATTTGCTATAGTATATTTGTTTAGGGACAATAATGACAAGGGGGAAAAGTCTGTACATGTTGAATATAGACTTTTAAAAAATTGATCTGCAGTTGGTTGAATCTGCAGATGTGGATCCTGTAGATTCAGAGAACTGACTACATCATATTTTTGTAGATGCCTTGAGGAAATATTTGCTGTATCTGTGGAATCCTGATGGAATTATTGAGTTCCTTCTGATCTTCAGGTCAAAACCGGGGAAGCTTTATTCAAAGGAGTTTCTTAGGGCACCCCTGGCTCCACCCCAAAGGGTTATTCAGAAACTCTGCTGGACTATGGTCCATGCTTGTCCTGGACCCAGAGGTATTTGTAATGTGGTTCAACTGAAAAGCAACTTTTCCTCCCTGGCCACCCGTGTAAAATGTCCGTAAGTGCCCAGTGAAAAACAGTTGGGTGAAACTTTCAGCAAAACAGATGAAAGGAGCAAGCTCAACACTTCCAAGGCTGTCTGATAACAAACTCTCAGAAGAAGAAACGAGTAAGAAACTGGAGTGCAGCATTGGGTTCCCCACAGGGCTCTTACTGGAAATAAAGTATCATTGTACTAGGTTGAGATGATGGCAGGATAAGGCTGCTGTGCTCCAGCAGTTGTCTTCATAGCCGTGGTTTGTTGGCTTTTGTCATTCTTAAATAATAAAAACTATACCCAGGCCAAGCAGAGTACACTAGTCTCTTGTTTCTTACATCTTGGATAGGCATTGTATCAGGCAGCTGTTGTCACAGTAATGCTGTGTAACAAACCATTCCAGAAGCCATTGGCTTAGAAGTGCGGTAATTTTTCCTTCAGATTTTCTGATTGGCTGGAGCAGCACTTCTGGGGGCTCACAGATCTGTAGGTCAGCTGATCCATGCTGGGCTCCATTGGGGCAGTTCTGCTTCATATCTTTTATCTTTATGGAACCAGCCATCTAGCTGGGGCCTGCCCTCTCCTAGTGGTGGCCGAGACACAGGCGTTCAAGGTCAACCTCACAAGGTTTTGAAGCCTCTGTCTGCATGTCCCCTGCTAGAACGCCCATGTGGACGAGCCTCTCACCCCTGTTCTCCCCACCAGTCATTTCAATCTTAGCTTTCTTCTCTCATGGTTCTGTGGTCATCTGGTCCTTATCTGCCCTTCACTCGCTCTGCATTTATTTGCATGCTGCCCCCTTCTCCTGGAACTCTCAAACCTACAGATTCACATCCCTTTGCTTGCTCTGGTCACTCGTGTGTGTACTCAGAATGGGGATCCCTAACCTGAACACCCTTTTCAAAAATAACCCCCACACCCCTCCACTTCCACTCCCCTTAGCCCACTTCATATTCCCATCGCATTTGTCACCTCTGATGTTCTGTTATTGTCTCCCTCCTCCACTGCAAGGTAAGCTCTGCAGGGGCAGGGACTTTATCTTGCTGCCTGTGAGGTCTCCAGTGGCCAGCAGGCCATTCAGAGTGAGCTTGTGTGCTTCTAGGAACATGCTGCTCCCTTCTGAGCCCAATCTTCCATTCCTAGACGATGAAACTTTTTGATTTTAGGTCTGGCTTCCAGAGCCACGTAATACAGAGAAAAAGAAAATTCTCTTCTTCTATGTTGTCCGTTTCCCTGTGTTGCACCTGCTTTAATTCTTAGATTAACCTCGAAGAGAATAAAAAAGAAAATTCAAATTATATTCAGCTCCACCACTCAGAACTGCTTCTGGAATTTTGTGCACTTCCTTCAAGTTTTATTTCTATAAACATTTTGAGCATAAAAATTCACATTTCACTCATAGGGAAGTTTTATATCCTGATTTTTTTCTCTACAGTATTGTACCTAAAGTGTTCTGAGTAATTACAGTCCCATGACATTTTTGTGGACAGTACAGTATTTAATTTATAGAAATCTAATTTAACTATTCCTCTATGGTTGGATTTTGGATTGTTAAACATTTAGATTAAGTTTTTGAGTAATTTTATAGGCAGTGCTGGGAGATATATATATATATTTGAAGGCATTGGTGGTTATTCCTTTGCCAGTCAAACAGGATAGACTTTTTGTGGCAGGCACTTCAGACATTATGAAATTGCTCTCTCAGAGATTGTGCAGTTAAAATTCCTATAAGCGTGGTAAAATTTCCCTTATCCCCATACCTCTACCGATGGTATTTTATTTTCAAAATTTGCCAATCTGATAACAAAAGAGATTGAAACATTGTTTTTAATATGTACTGGCCATGAAAAGAGAATTAATTGCTAGTTCGTGTCCTTTGCCCGTTTCTAATGGTATTTTCATATTTTTAACTTGATTTATAAAACTTTATATATATATAGAATATTAAGCTTAGCCTTTCATTTACTTTTGTTGCAAATTTCCCTTGTTGATGACCTTTTAATTTTGTTATGTAGCTACAGATTGTTATGTATTCATATTGGTCAGGCTTTTTCTTTGTGATTTCTGGGAAATACTGGCAGTTCCAGGGACTCCAGTGTGATATAGTGAACTTCCCAAATTTGTCTCCCTTGCCTCTTTGTGTGCATTTGTGTACATATCACATTATTATGTATTTGTCCTATTAAAACTGTCCTTTTAAAGTAGCCAGTCATTGAATGGGCTTTGTATGTGTTTTAGTCTACTAGGGCTGCAGACTAGGTGGCTTACACAATAAATAATACTTATTTTCTCCCATTTCTGGAGGCTAGATCAAGGTGCTGGCAAATTTGATTTCTGGTTAAGGCACTCTACCTGGTGGCAAGACAACTGCCGCCTCACTGTGTCCTCACGTGGCTTTTCCTCTGCTCACCGTGGAGGCTGGGGTGGGGCAGGAGAGATGGCTGATGTCTCTTCCTCTTCCTACAGGGACACCACCCTTACGGTCTCCTTTAACTTTACCTTCCTAAAGACTTTGTCTCCAAATAGTCACATTGAGGGTCAGGGCTTCAACATAGGAATTTGGGAGGGCACAGTTCGGTTCATAACAGCATCATTGAGCAGTGCTGGTAGACCAGAATCCGGGAGCCAGAGGGTTATCTGTTCACAACTCCATTTCACAGCTATGAGGCCAGGCCCCTGAAAGGGTCACAGCACCTTCCATGAAAGAGCCTAGACCCACACCGTTGGCTTCTGCGACAGTCCTTTCCCCCACAATCTTATTTAACTGAATCTGGGACAGTTGGGAGCTATGATCAAAGAGGGGGTGGGCAGAAGGCGCCTTCCTTCACATGTTCTGCAGAGGCAAGGAGGGATGTTTGATTTGTCTTTATAGCCTTCATTGCCTAGACAGTTCTTGGATCACGTTGTACGTTTAATATACAGTTGTTGAGTTGGACAGCACTCAACCTGGCACAGTGATGAGAGCAGTGCCTAAGGAAACATTCTCAGTGGTAAATCATTTGGGAAAATTCCCCCACCCCCAAGTTCCAGCTCTTGACAAGAGCTGCTTAAAATGTCTGTGTGGCAGCCACATCATGGGATCTTCAAGACTCGGCGACAAGTTCAGATCTGGTGTGTTGTATTTACCCCTCCTTTAAAAAAAAATCCCTCTCACCTAAATATAGTTTTGTTCTAAAAACTGTCTCTAAATGGCTGTGTTTTACTCTGGATAAGTTCTCCCCAGTGCATCCTGACGGAGCATGAAAAGGAAGGTAAACGGGTGAAATCAAACGGTGATTGCTAACAATGAAATTTGGGCTCATAAAATCAAGGATATTATTCAAAACTGTGAGATAAATTAGTCTCATTCATTCTGATGGGGCTACACTCTACGGCTGTGTGTGCTTCTTTAATTAACATGCTGAAAAGATGTTCTGATTGGGATTATTAATGAATGCAGTGAAAATTTTTGCTGCTTATAAGCTTCTGCTACAGGCAGCTTACACAGCCTCCGTTTTCGCTTTTTTTTCCACAGATTCCTTCCATGGCTTGACAGATGGAGTATTCATTTTTGAAGCTGTTTCCACAGAAGATAGCAAAACCATACAGGGCTATGATGCTATTGTTGTCGAACAATGGACAGTCCTGGAAGTAAGTGTGGGGTTGGCAGCAGTGGTTTTTCTGTTTGGGCTGTGATTGTTTCTTCCACTTGCGCCAAATGACCATGGAGCTGGTGCTCAGGGGTGACTTTCTCGTAAAAGGGATTCACCTGGGTCCCTGGAGAGGACTTCCTTGATTCCTTATGTGCCCCCAGGTGGGGGTGGACCCACTTTTCCCTTCAGGAAAAACCCATTGCACACGCTAGGCCATTGGGTGGAGAGAGAGTTGGCTCTCACTAATTTGCACATCACATATGAGGCAAGCACCTAGTTTGTGACTTCCATGATAATAGAGCAACACTGATAGTGGAGAAATTCACCCCCACGAGTTTGCTCAGTCATCACAGTGAGCCTATGAGGTAAGTGCCGTTACTGCCCCTATTTTGCACTTAGGAAACTGAGGCACAGAGAGGTTAAGTTTCTCATCCAAGGTTTTTCATGAAGTACTACAGGATATATTTGAGAAGTGAGGACCTGTGAGGCCACCAGGTGGCCGTGGGCAGAGGAATCCTTCAGGCCATGATCTGCTGGTGCTTTGGAATCCCTGCCTGACTTCTTAAGATTCACTGGCCTTTCTCCACCTATAAAGCATAGATGTTCAAGCTAGTCTGTTATGTGCATTGTCTCGGGGATGTAAAGGAAAGCTGTTTGGACCTAGAAGACTGATTTCTTCGTGCCTAGAAAAACACAGGCTTGGTACTGCCCTGAGAATTCCCAGGGCAAAATAAGACAGGTGGACGCAGCTCTTGGGGAGCAGGGCACAGCCAGTGCTGACCATACCTTTGCACCTGCCAGCTCTGTGCTGGACTTGGCCTGGTTGATGGGCAGGAATCAGGTGCCCCAGGGCACTGTTAACTCAGCTTTGGAGCCCCAGCAGTTCCCAGCAGGCTTCTGGAAGGGAACTGGGCTGCTTCGGGCATGGCTGCATCGCAGCAGTGATGAGGGATTACTGTTTACAAGCGTGACAGCCGGTGGAGTGCACAGAGAAACTGGAATAATCAAGTCAGCTGTTGCAGAGTCCCAGGATCCAGGGCCAGAAGTCCTAAGGACATGGGTAGTAAGGGAAATAAGGACTCAGATGATGACCTGGTTTGCAGTCAGACTCCACCAGTTACTCTCATGTGACCTTACTACCCCGGGGTCTTTCCAGCCTCTGTGCTCCTAACTGGAAGGTGGGGTACAGAGGAAGTGAGGTGCAGTCTAAACTGTAGAGCACAGTGTGGGGAGCCATGTCACCTCTTGGGACCTCACACTTCCTCCCTGTAGGATGGGATGGTGCTGTTTATCCAGCCTGCCACAGGTGGTAAAGTGAAAAAGGCTCTAGGTGGCGTGAAACATGAAACAACAGGAATACCAGGTTGGGGCTCTCAAGGACTCATTAACATAGGAGACCGTGCTTGTTGCCCAGCAGCCCAGCTGCTTCAGTGTGGAGGTTTGTCTGTAGCAGGAGGGGTGCATGGCTGAACCCAGAAACTGCAGGTATGGAAGCAATTGGAAGGCCACTGGGACACTTGTAAAATTTCCTGTTGTCTCCACATGGCTGTTAAGGGAGAGGGCTTTGTGGATGATTGGAGTGAATCACAGACCTCCCTCAGTTTAGGATGAGGTTATCTCCAGATAAGCCCATCCTAAGCTGAAGATGCATTTACCACTCCCAGACCACCCAACACCGTAGCTTGTAACAGCACACTGTGGAGTACCAGTTGCTTCCCCTCACGACTGCACGGCTCGCTGGGCGCTGTGGCTCACTGCTGCTGACCAGCATGGACAGACAGGGTGGTACTGCAGACTGCTAGCCTGGGAAAAGAGCAAATTCAAAATTCAAAGTTCAGTTTCTACTAAATGCATATCACTTTTGCACCTTTGTTCGAAAAATTGTAAGTTGAACCATCATGAGTAGGGGCCATCTGTATATAAAATGTTTGTAGGAGAAAGATAAGGTTCCAAACTAAGGACATAGTTGTCTTTATAATTTAAAAAGAGATCAGTTGCATGATTTAAGAAGTTAGATCAGGAAAGCTTAACATTTATTCAGAAACTTCCTGGATCTGCAGATTGGTTTCCATTAGGCTTATTTGTCAACTTTCTTTCTTCCTAAAATGTTTGAACTGTTTTCCTCTTGATGTCTTATTTTTGTGCATTAATCTGTTTGATAGCAGCTGGTCCTCCAGGGATGCTGCCTGAGCTTTTCTACAGGAACCCTTGGAAATACAATTGGGTTTTTAAGGACCTGTGGCAGGCACAGGGGCATGCACCAGCCCACAGTCAGTTCTGTGCATTTCTCCCAGCTGCACATTCAGTAACACCAGGTTGGTAGTTTGAGATCGAGTGTGGCGGAAGTATTTACACCATGAAAATTGGCAAACCCTAGATATTGCTACCTCACCCTCTTCCCTAGAGAGCGAGTTGTAAGCATTTACCAGCATAAACAGGCTGGACCTTTATTTCATCACATTATAACATTATGATATAAAGGTATGGCTAGTATCCAGCTAGGCAGAAACATATTCTCTTAATATTCACAATAATGATGACAAATGAATTGATGGTTTTTGACATTGTTGTTCACTAGTTTTCTCTGCACAAGTTTTCACAATTGCCCTTCCCTCTGGTCTCTGGAGCAGTCTCGAATTTCCCACAGAAGAAACAAATCTCTGTCCCGTTTAGCAGCACCAGCCTCTGAGATTGCTGTCTCCCAGGGGCAAAAGGAGAAGATTCTCTTCAGGAAAGACTGTTCCTCATGGTCACCGGTGTGTCCGCCTCTGTAGCTAGGGTAGGCAACCTTCAGGACTCAGCTCAAAGGCTACTTCTTACAGAAAGAAAGACCCCTCCTGTATGTCCCCTAATTCTCTGTGCAGGAGCCTGTCATGGCTTCTGCTGTCCTCTGATGATGTTATTTGTTGCTCACTTTGCTCCCCCTGTTCTGAGTTCTAGGCCTGGGACTGTTCATCTCTGTCTCCGAGGCACTCCTGTAAATACTTCCTGAGTTGAGTGAAGGTCTTTGAATTTAGCCCAGGAGTGGAGCAACAGTTCTCAGAATCACCTGGAGAGCTTTTGAAAACAGGTATCTGGAGTGTAGCCCCAGGGTTTCCTATCCAGTGAGTGTCTTAGTCTGCTAAGGCTACCGTAGCCAAATACCGCAGACCAGGTGGCTGACACAAATATTCTGGAGGCTGGAAGTCCAAGATCAGGGTTTGGTTTCAGGTGAGGGCTCTCTTCCTGCTTTGTAGAAGCTGCTTTGTCTCCACGCGGCCTTTCTTCTGAGCATGCTCCTAGGGAAGGAGCAGGCAAGCTCTCTGGTGTCTCTTCTTCTAAGGCCATTAACTCTGTTGGATCAGAGCCCCACTCCTGCAACCTCACTCACCTTAATTACTGCGTCCGAGGCCCCATCTTCACACTGAGGGTAAAATTGGGGATGATACAGAACATTAAGCCTATGATAGTGCATCTGAGATGGGCCCCAAGAATTTACACTTTTAACACTGTTCAAGTAAGCTGATGCTTCCAGTCTGGGGACTGCACTTGAGGATCCCTGCCTTAGAGGGAGCAAGTGTTGAGAGCCTCTTACCAGAACAGTGAGCAGTGTCTAGTTGGGGACAGTTTGCCACGGCTCAGTTCTTGAAGAGCTCTGTCAGATGCCCACTCTGACCCACAAGCTGCCCCACTCCAGGGCATGTGGGTGCTCACCCAGCCCTTACATCACCCACCCAAGTCCAGCTGCTTCCTCTCTTCCCCACCCTCTTGGCCTCTCAAAAGGGTTTTCCTGTTGAAGCCCTGGGCAGGTCCCTTTTGGCTCCTTGTTGACCTGGTTTTTCTGGCAACCACTGGCTTCCCAGGCCAGGCCCCGACCTATCGGGCCCTGACCAGGGAATGCTGTGTTCAGCTCTTTCCCCATTCACGTAGTTGGACTGCCTTGCCCTGTTCCTGCCTCTCTATTCCTGCACCTGTTCCTCAGCCCTGTGCAGCTCAGGGTTCCCACTCCACTTCTGCCTGACTTCCCTCTTCTCACACTCACAGACACCCACACACACCCATGAGCACACACACCTTTACCAGAAAGCCAGACTGGCCCTTCTCACCTCTGCGGACTGTGTGGCGTGTTGGAAAGAGGATGTGGACTCCAGAGCCTGGCCTGGATGTGCATCCCGATGCTCTTAATTCCCAGCTAGCAGCTAAGTATGGGAAAAGCAAACCACTTCCTCCCTGTTTTTCCATTTTTCAGTTTTATAAGTGTAGATACTGGTAACGATATCTTAAAGTCAGTGAGAATCAAAAGAGAAAATGTTTTAAAAGTCCTAAGTGTAGGATCTGGCACATAGTAAGCCCCCAATAAAACATCACTTTATCAATCACTTTATTACAATGAAACAGATCCTCCTGTCGCCCTCTTATTCTAAATGCACAGAGGAGGGTGTGCTTGGGAATGTGTGTTGTCAAATTTTCTCAGTTAGAAACCAATGGCCTAAAGTTATATGTGTGAGGTGGATAAAGGCCAACAATAGGGTATTTTGAGTTCACAGTCTAGAGTATGAGGTGGAAGGGTGATTCTTCGAGAGACAGATGGACAGATAATGAGCAGGACAGATGGACAGAGGCCCTCTTCTTCTCTCTGAGTCTGTACATCTGGATCTGACAGCCCACTGGTCTGGGGAAGCCACCTCCTACATGGGGAGGCTTCCACATCGTCTTCCTTCCTCCTGGGATTCATTTTACCTTGTCAGGACTTCTTGGCACATTTGGGGTCAGAACCAAACAGAAGGCAGTAGAGAAGCTGATGCAGTGGGTCTGGTGGCTGGTAGAACTGAAAAAATCAGCTACAAAGAATCAAAGATCTCATACTTGCATCTTATACATTTTATTTTAATGCAGAATATGTAAACACATACCTTTGTCAGTCACTTTAAATTTGGAGTTCTCTGGTTGGAATTCTCCTTTACCCATCTTGTAAATGTTACACTCACGGTGTTTTATCAATAACGTGCAGTGTTGATTTCTTTACATGGAAGCAAAGAGGTCTAACTGTAAGGCCCTTCTGTTTGATTTATTTCTAGTCTTTTCTAGTCCCTCTCATCTTATTTAGCCACAGTTGTCATTTCTTTTTTTTTTTTTGTAACTGTCCTTTGTTGATTAAAAACAACAGTTGTTTAACCTCCAAAGAATTCAATTTATTCTTCCGAGAACCAACTTTCTGTGCACTCTCAGTTTATCTACTTAAATAATTTCAATTAAGACCTATAATTGTGATAACGGGTCTCACCTACATAACCCGCCCTCAGGTGCTAGGTTGGGGAGAGCACAAGGACACAGCGGGCGTCTTGGAAGGCAACTGCTCCCTGTGAGGAGTTGGCTTCTATCTAGATGAGGACTTCTGCTAGTCCAGTTCAAAGGGGATTGGCCCGGTAACATCCCTGCCACCCTCTACAGCCTCATGGATTTAACCTGTGAGGTGCCCTGGGGGCAGCTCTTTTCCACCCTCCAGCTGTGTGTCAGTCTCTCGTTGAACCCTATTTCATCTCTTCCTCCCAGCTTCTGTTTATTTCCCCAGAGCCTGTTGGGACCTTGCTACTCAGGGCTATAGTGTCTTAGATTTGGAGGCTTCTGTTAGATTTGGCTTCTGGGAAGGTTTCAAATGCAAGGTGGCACCCATCTGATTCCAAAGCTAACCAGTCCCTTCTGTCAAGGTTTCTGATGTTCCTTTTGTCCCACCTTATATTGCCCCATTTTCTCTCTCCCTCAGGGAATCATGAGAGGCTTTTAAAGATAATATTTCTGTTATTTAAATCCAATCTGGTCTGTTACCCTGTGAAACACATTAGGTCTCTCTTGTTCTTCACAAATTTATGCAGGGTTCTGAGGATCAGTCTTTTTCTTCCACAGTTTTCCAACCACCTTTTTAAGAATCCATAGTAGGAGGTGCCAGCGAGTAACATCCATTTCTATCGTATTTAGAATTCACCACCTTCTGCTCTGACAAAGAAGCCAGTGTTTGTTCTTTTTAAACCATCTGGCATTGTTTTCATTGCCATGATTTTTCCAAGATCATTAGTTTGGTTTTTGAGATCATAGCCTTTAGTGCCAAAGTCAGCAGTTCTCTGCCTCTTTTGTGCGATTCAGATGATTTTTCGGAGAATAATCATTCCCACAAAAAGACCAGGAATCGAGACAGGAAATCCTAGCACAGGGGCAGCCCAGGTGGTGTTCAGCCTGACCTCACAGTGCTTCTCACGGCTCACTCAGTACCTTGACTTTCATCAAATCCTTGTGATAGTGACACTCTAGCATGCTGAGTGGCACCCATGAGTGCCTTTTCCTTAAATGTGACTCAGCTATGCTTGCACTCAGTTAAAATTTTCAGGTTTTCTTTGGATGGCAGATCACCAACATCTATTAAAATTTTTAAATGCCCACTTCACCCATGACTTAGCAGTTTCTCATACCTTATTAATGTCTTCTAGAGAAGCAAATGCCAGTTGTTCGCAAGATGATGTATACAAGGATGTTGTCTCAGTATTATTAGTAATAGAAAAAACGTAAGAAACAATGTCCATGTCCATCAGTAGGGGAATGGTTAAAGGCGTCTTTTTATGGATGAAGTCATCTGGTATAGACTGACTTCTAGGCATATTAACAGCAACGTTGCAGAATAATACTGTGATGGTTAATTTTATGTTGTCAACTTTCCCAGGCTTTGTTGCCTGGTGGTTTGTATTTTTGGATGTGGTTAGCATTCGTGTCAGTAGAAGGGTAAAGCAGATTACCTTTTAAAATGTGGGTGGGCCTCATATCAGTTGAAGGCCTTAAGAGAAAAGACTGAGGTCCTAGAAGAGGAAGGAATTCTGCTTCTACTACCACGGTCAGACCCAAGATTGCAGTATCAAGTTCTGCTGGAATTGCCATCCTGTCAGCTTGCCCTGCAAACTTTGGACTTGTCACTCCCATCATGATGTGAGCTAATTCCTCAAAACAATCTCTACCGATACAGATATGGATATGAATACACATGCATATGCACACACCCTGTTCATTTTGTTTGCTGACAAATACAGGTACAAATAGTGTGATGCCATTTATTGGAAAAAAACATTTCACAAGTCTCTGAGACTCTATTTAGCAGTGCTGGGGATCAAACCCATGGTCTCATGCATATTAAGCAAGTGCTCTACACTGAACTATACCCCTGGCCCTACACTTCAATTATATTTTTCTCCCCATAGAAAAGAAAGTAAAGTAAGAGTTGAATACTTCCGTTTTACTATCTATAGCATATCCTTTTATTGCACACTTTGCTTTGAGCCGCATGTGGGCGTGGATGAATATAATCCTGTACACCTCATCTCATTCCAGACTTAACCTTCTGTCCCGTTTTGGAATTTGCCTCACTTTTGTCACAATTCCTGGAGGGTTAGGTACCCCCATTTTGTCCTTGTAAATCCACACTTGATGTCTGCAGCCACAGTGTTTCCTTAGTTGCTTCCCAACTTTTATTTCAGGGTGGCACTTCTACCTGGAGCCAGCTTCCCTTTGAGTCTTTCTTGTCATGCGCATATTGAAATGTACTTTAAAAATTCTTTACTTTTTTGTCTCTGGAAAGGGCCTCTAGGGCAAAAGCTTAGCTTGCATGTCTGTGTTCCCCAAGTAAGTCATTTCCCTTACCAAAATTAAGAACATTGTATTTAAAATCGGTGACCTAGAAAAATGACAAAATCAGCTCATTGAGTCCTAACTTCCGATCTGAACCTTGATTCTGTGTTGTCTAGTGGAGCCCTGGATGGATGGCTGCCCCTCTGATACTTTTCCGACAGAACTTTCCATTTGCCTCCTCCTAGGTGCAGCCACTTAGTGTGTGGGTTCCCTATGTTGTATGAATTGTAGCAAGGGCAGGACTCAATGATGATAGTCTATTGAATCAACACTAGACCTCTGGCTTCCTGAGGGGGTGGTCCTGGCTCTGAGTGGAAAATTATGTAGGAAGAAAAATAATATAATGGAGATTAGTGGTTTCAAAACAGACCAAATAAGGTCCCCAAACATATCAGGTCCTAATCCCTGGAACATGTAAATGTTACCTTATTTAGAAAAAGGATCTTTGTGGATATGATTAACATTAAGGATCTTGAGATGGGAGATTGTCTTGGGTTTTCTGGATGAGCCCTGAGTGCAGTCACATATCCATAGGAGAGGAAATGTTACAGTTGTAGATCTAAAACATCCCTCAGAAGGCTCATGTGTTAGATGGAGGCTCCATCCTGATGCAGCAGTGTTAGCCATGGGGCTTTGGGAAGGTGACTGGATCATGAGATCTCTAACTTCAGTGGATTAACAGTTAGTTCCTGCTGATTTGAACCACTAGTGGTAAATGGATCACTGTCCCATGCTGCCCAATGGGAGAGTCCTGCGTGTAGGATTGGCAGTGAGACATATGAATTACAGCCCATCGTGAACATATTAATCCATTGATGGATTCGTAATTTGATGGCATTATTGGGAGGTGATGGAAACTGTAGGGTTGGATATAGGTCCCTGGGGGAGTGTCCTTGGGGACTATATCTTGTTCTAGGCCCCCGCCTCTCTGGCTGTTCTTCTCTCTTCTTTTGGTTGCCATGAGGAAAGCAGCTTTGCTCCACCATATCCTTCCAGCATAATGTACTGCCTCACCTTAGGCTCAGAAACAGTGGAGCCTACTAACCATTAACCATGATAAACCTTTTCTCCTTTAAATTGTTTATCTCATATATTTTGTCACAAGATGGAAAGCTAACACAGGGAGGTAGAGATTTTACATGAACTGAGAAGAAAGCAATGTGAAGCTGGAGCTAAGTTGAAATTGCTGGCCTTGCAGATTGGAATGAAGCTGCCACAGGCCACAGAGGGAATGCCAGCAGCCACCAGAAGATGGAAGAAACAAGTAATTGACTCTCTCCCAGAGACTCCAGAAGGAGCATGAGCCTGTTAATACTTTGATTTTGGCCCAGAGATACTTGCAGACTTCTGCCCTCTACTATGAAAGAATAAATTTCTGCTGCTTTAAGCCACCAAGCTGGCTATTATAGCAGCCCTAGGACAATAATGCAACACCCATGAACATCACTCTGTATAGTGCACTTGACAGCATGTTTGCATGTGAAGAGTCTGTGGAAAGCTTGGTTGATTCAAAAGCCTGAACTTCCTGCAGTGGGTTGAAGGGAGCTATGGTGGAGATTTTATCAGAGTCAAGTATCAAGACAGCCCTGAAATCGGGCCGGGGATTTAGTTCAGTGGTTTCGCCGCCTGCGGCGCAAGCGCAAGGACCTGAGTTCGATCCCCGGTACCAAAAAAAAAAAAAAAAGATAGCCCTGAAATCATGTGATTTGGTGAGATGGACCAGAACGAGGGAAAGGAAGAAGACAAAAGCCTGGGTTGTTTGTGTTGGGGTTGGGGGTGGTTTGCAGAGTGAGACAATAAAGGCAATGGTTGTAGGTATCAGGATGTTATTGTTTAGATTAAAATATCCCCCCAAGCCTTGTGTGTTTGAAGGGGGATTTTGAAGGTGGTTAGATCATAGAATACTTGAATGGGCTGTCAGGAGGTGGGGTATAATTGGAAGAAGTGGGTCCCTATGCACGTGCTCTGGCTCTTACCTTCTTTCTCTGCTTCCTGGCTGCCATGGGTTGAGAAGCTTTCCTACACATGCATTTCTGACTTGCCATTCATGCCATGAGGACAGCCTACCATTGACGGAACCCTCTGAAACCATGAGGCAAAATAAACCTTTTCTCCTTTAACATGTTCTTGCTTGCTTGTACCACCTGATGGGACTGTCTCACACCTTCTGATGGGACAGTCATGCATGTAACACTGGTGGTTCAAGCTGGTGGGAACATAACACATTCAAATCAGAGTTGCCCCTGCAGAGAGGAATATGAATTGTGGCGCTGTTGTGCAGGTGTTAGGTATTTTGTTGCAGCAACAGGAAAGATGACTAGTACAGATGCTTTTCTGACAATAGCAGTGTCTAACTAAAAGAAGCTTAGGCAGCAAGGATTTTCCCTCATCTCTGAGCAGGAAGCCTGGAGGAAGGTGAGGAGGTTGTACAGTCAGCCTTGACAGCAGCTTAAGGATGTCATCAGGGACCCAGGTGCTGTCACTTTTATGTACCCCGGTCCTCAGCTTGTCTGCAGGTCTCTCCTCATGATCCCATTCAGAAGGAAGCTACTTCAGGATCAAACATCACATGCAAACATGATGGCAACTGTGAAGAAAATACAGTTTTTTCCTGCCATGTGTCTCCTTCTGTTAGCAAACATACCCTTTCCCAGAAGGCCTAGTAGTTTCCTTTACCAGGGCTGAGTCTTAGACCCATATCACTGGCAAGAATCAGGGTCATCTGGGGCTCAAGAGGGTGTCAGGAAGGAGGACGTTGGTGTCCAATGGCTGTTGGCTCTGGCAGCCAACAGTATTTGTCACTGAGTGGGACTAGACAAGGCAAGGATGTTCCTACAGGTCTTATAAAGAAGATTGACGTCGTTGGTAACTTGGACAGTGGGATGACAAAAGGAAGAATTTGACTTTTAATCTGTCTCTGCACTTTTTTCTTCCATAAACTTGATTGTCTCATTCTCTTTAACACCTGTTTCATTTCCTGTACAAATACAAGTTAGATCTTCTAAAAATGTTATTCAACAACTAAATATTGAGTTCCTGCTGTATATCAGCCACTGGGAGAACATGATGGATGGAGGAAATTTGGGCAGGAAGGATTGATTCCCTTTATCTTGAGGGAGAGTGTAGTCATTAAAAATGAATGCCCCCCCCAATGCCTGGTCTTCCCATATCCATCAATATTTTTTCTTTGTTAAGCTTCCTGTGGGGTGGTGAAAGACTCTAAATCACAGAAACCTTTTAAAGTTGATGTGAAGGAGCAGGCAAGTTTGCCACTTTGGTGGAGATCAGGGGCAAAGTGAATTTGGAGTCTTCCTGCCAAGGAAGAGAGAGTGAAAGAAATGATCACATGTTCAAATCTTCTGACAAACACAGTTTTAAAAAATAGTATTCTTTAAAACATTCAGCATATGCCCCAGAGTGACAGGGAGGTGTATTAGTCAGTATTCTCCAGTGAGACAGAAGCAGTAGATTTTGCATGCACATGCATACCCGTACATGTACACACACATACACACACACACACACACACACACACACACACGAAATTGATGTAATTATGGAGGCCAGTTACTACAGTCTGCAAGCTGGAGAGCCAGGGAAGCTGGTGGTGTAGTTCAAGACCCGAGAGCCATAGGGCAGGTGGTGTCAGCTCCAGTTAGCCACAAGGAGGGTGCTCTTATAGTTAAGTGTTTACTTGTTGCCACTTCTTGGAATATGTTCTTTTTGAAGTTCACTTGATCAAGAGTGTTAATAAACCTAAATAAAAAGGAAGGGCCTTTGAAGCATGACTAGTTGAGGCTGCACTCAGCAAGGATGTGGTATAGTCAGAGGCCTTTGTTCATGGGTCCTATAACGCCGTCCCGTGCCTTTTATTGGTTCACGTCTTTCTCAGGCACTTGTACAGTGGTACCTCTGTCTAGGGACGCGTTTGTTCGCAAACCGTTTGGTTCGAAAATAGAAGTGTTTGGCACAGTTCTGTTTTTGCAAATTCTACATCAGGTGACAAACACGACTGCAGCCGTATTTCCCACACAAAGACAAATGTGGCCATCTTTTCCAAAATCATAGAACAAATTAAGTTTGTGAACCAAGGTACCACTGTATTGGGATCTAGAAGGTAGTATTCTGGCCAGAGACCCAAAGCCAGGAGGGCATCAGGATGTAAAGAACATGGATGCCGTTGGGCTCCACAGAGGCGTTCCAGTTGGCCATGGGGCAAGGAGGTGAAGAAGTCAGGAGGAGGGGCTTGGGGAAGGCTCTGGACATCTCACACATGCCAGTCCAAACCAGGCCTGCTTTTCCCAAATGTATCTGTTTTTACATGTCAGGTATCCAAGTTAGATTACAATTGATGTTTTTAAGCATCCTACAAAGAGGAAGGAAGAAGAAAAACAAGTCAAGAAACCTTGAAATTTACTGCTCTAGTTTCTTGATTTAGTAGATTTTCCTGACTACTTAAACCCCTTCCATTCTCATGATCTATTATTTTATAAATGTTGGCCCCAAACCAGACCAATAAAATGTAATAGGGATACATTTAAGTATCAAAAAATCAATGGCATTTAAATTCAAAAAAATCAATAATACAGAATGGGGATACCTGATTTGACAGCAATTATATGAAAGAAAGCTTAAGGAAGGCCAAGAATATACCTGCTACTCTCCTCCAAATGTTCTGGGCTGTGGCAAAGTGGGGTTTTCTGTATTACACCCAGTGTTACTTTGTTATCGCCCACCTGTGCTGATACCCCCCTCTGGATCAGGTCTTTATCTTTGAGACTCTTAGCCTTTCTCATACCCTAATGCCACCAGCTTTGTAGGGCCGTCTTTGAGGTCATCAGCTGGATTTGTTCTCTCTTCCTCTTGAAATAGCCACATTTCACCTTATCTTAGAATTGTTTAAGTTTGTAAATGTTATGCACATTCATTGAGTCAGGAACCAATACTTAACATTCCTTGGATCCAGATTAGTTCCTTCTATGTAACAGGTTATTTTTTTTCCCATTAAGTTTATTGGTACATTTTAAGTATAAAATAGTTACATTCATCATTGGGAACTTGTACCATTACATGAGTCTCTTGGTTCTTATTTTTTTCCCCATTCCCCTGCCCTCCCTTCACCCCCTCCACCCTTCCCTATTTACAAAGACTTTGTTTCCCATTTTTTTCCTT
>NW_004624821.1:1549728-1585409 GCF_000247695.1 Heterocephalus glaber | reverse complement strand
GCTCACCTTCTCTGCCCTAGGAGCATGGGATGGTGACGGTGGAGCTTCCTTCTGGGTGCTGGGACCGGCTCAGCTTTTCTGCCCTAGGAGCATGGGATGGTGGCAGGGGAGCTTCCTTCCAGGTGCTGGGACCGGCTCAGCTTCTCTGCCCTAGGAGAGTGGGATGGCGGTGGGGGAGCTTCCTTCCGGGTGCTGGGACCGGCTCAGCTTCTCTGCCCATTGTGTGGTTTCAGAGTCTCCCAGAATCCTTCTCATGCAGCGTGCAGCCAGTTGAAGTCATAGAAGGTGGTCTGTAACAGGTTTTTAACAAACATTGGTTGGATGCATAATTGAATAATATGAGGTTGCTACTGCTTAGAAAGGACATCTTTGGCCATATTTATGAATATGCACACAGGAGGTACTTCTGCTTTTCATTCTGTTTTGGAGTCTCATGTTCTACCATAACTGCCATATTTGATAAGAAACATGGACAGATTTGGGGAGAGGTATCAAGGAGTGACAGCAATGCAGGATACACGTGGAAATCGTTAAAACAATTGAGCATATTTATCTTGGAAGAGAAGAAAACAGGACGTTAAGGTAGCTGGCTTCCTATCTTTGAATAGCTGACTTATGTTAAAATAATCAGACTATTTTTGTTGGTTGTGAAGGAAAATCAAGGTCTTGATGGAGAGTTGACATGGAACTCTTGAGCAGTGAAGGGCTGGAGCCTGGGGTTGTCAACTCCCAAATGCCGGTGTGATTCAAGTGGGCAAGAAGGACTAGAGCAGTGGTTCCCAAACCTTGTCAGTCCTCAAGTTCACTTGAGTATGTGTTGAAAGCACCCGTTCGGAACTTTCACTTCCCTCTGGAGAGTCAGTCAGTCAGTAGGTCTGTGGGTAGGGATTAGGGATCTGCATATAAAAATATTCAGCCAGGCCCAAGAACCACTGACCTGAAGGAACTCCTTGATCCCTTCCGGCTTTGGTAAGCTGAGATGAATGGTTGTACCGTGGCCTCTTTGAGGCAGGATTCTTATATACTCCATTAGGAAGTCAAAGAGGGCATTCTGTTTGCTTGTATCACCTGGAAAATTTGACTTTTAAGAGTCTGGGGAGCTAGTCTAATGAGGACAAGAGGTTTGTGTTTTCTTTTTTCTTTTTCTTTTTTTTTAAGACAGGGTCTCACAGTATAGTCCAGCGAGGTCTTAAACTCACTATGTGGTTCAGGCTGGCCTCAAACTCATGGCAACCCTTCTGCCTCAGCCTTCCCAGTACTGGGATTACAGGCATGAGCCACCATGCCTGGCTTGTGTTTTCATTTTTATACCTTTTCTCTTTTTACAAAAGTGGTAAGTGGAGAACTTCACCTCCCATTATATCCAAGAAAATGAAAACACATGTTCATAATGTATATATAATGACCTACATATAAATGCTCACAGCAGCTTTATTTATAATATCCAAAAAGTAGAAAGAACCTAAATTTCCATCAAATGATTAAGCGGTAAATAAAATGTGGTGTATCCATATAATAGAATATTATTTGACATATAAAGGAATGAGAACTGATACTTGCTACAGTATGGATGCAGCTCAAACATTAAAGTGAAAGAACCAGTTGCAAAAAAATCACATATTAATCCATTTAAATAAAATGTTCAGACTAGGCAAATCTGTAGAGACAGAAATTGGATTCGTGGTTGCCTAAGGGGCAAAAGAGAGTGGCTGCTAGTAGGTATGGAATTCCTCGGGTGTACAGTTGGGCAGTTCTTCTACTTGGGTGGCATGGCTGTTCTCTGCTGGCCTTCTCACGTGTCAGCGGATGGTTAGGTGACCTAGTGGTATCACTCACATGCTGACCCTCAGCTGGCTATTGGTTATCTTATCCAGTTAGGCTAGTCTGGGCTTCTTCACAGGATGATAGTCATAGGGTGTTTCCAAGAGGAGCAAATGGGCAAGAGCAGTTTGCAAACTTATTTCATGCTTTAGTTTGGCTAAAGGAAGTCACGAAACCAGTCTCAGTCACATTGGAGAAATAGATACCACCTCCTGATAGTACAGTCGGCAACACTGCCGTGGTACCAGAGCAGGGAAGGGATGAGTTTGAATATGGCCAATATAATAATTTATCAGCTTTTATTAAAATGCCCAGTGGCCTTGGAGGCTGGGTGACCAGTATATGATTCTGTGTTTAACTTTCATATATAAATATGCTTCCAACTTCCATGTACAGAATACTTAGGAAAATGGTAATGTGGCACCCTGGTAGATTAACTTGCCTTTGTAGTGTAGGCGCATGTCTTGTTATTGGTATTATTTACAGCAATTTTGATAAGATTTGGAGAACACAAGACATGGTGGCAGAACCTACCCCCCAAACACTAGGACAAGTAATGCGTTCACTCCCTCAACAGCTAATTATTGAGCAGACACTTTCCTGAGTGACTGCCTAGATTCCTCAAGGACGAGATGAACTCCTTGTCTTTGTGGAGGTTGTATTTCCAGTGCAGAAGACAGCAATAAACAGAAAAACAACCAGGTAGTGATCAATATGTGTAAAGAAGGTGGGAACAAAGGGTGGTGGGATGATTTTCTAGAGTTGATGAAGCCTTCTGAGTGAGACCTTTTCATTTTTTTGCCTTTGGTTTTTGTTCTGTTTTTTGTTTTTCATCAAGGCATCCTTTGGTGGGTCACAGTCCAGATGCTGACTGGAACCCAACAGCTCATCTGCTGTAGGCGCTGCTGGATTTTATTTCCGGCAGAGCAGGGAGCTGGAGAGCTGGTGGTGGACTGCAGGACTTGTCACAATGCAGGGTGATGGGTAATGAACAGTCAGGGGTCCATCTTGTCCTGAAGGCTGAATATTCTGGTTCCTGGTGCTTCAGAAGCCCCGTTAGACTTGTACTTACCAGGAGCAGAGCCCTCAAGAGAACATGCTGTGGAGTTAGTGCAGTGTAATTTGGTTTGAGGAGAAGTGGACATGAGATACGGTTGAGTTAAAGAGGCAGTAACCATAGCAACAAGGTGCTACAGTTGAGTCACTGGAAAGAGAATATTGACCGACTCTGATTGCCCCAACACTGATTGGGAATGTGGCACTTTGAATTAACCAGGTGCAGAAGGTCGGAGTGAGAAAAATCACAGATGCTTTGTGTGGCTCTGCCCCCTGTTAGCTTGGATAGTGAAATGGCCTTTTAATGTCCATTTCTTCCTTCCTTAAGATTTTAAACGAGCCGCATGCTCGCTTTGGCAGAACATATACTAAAAAAAAGATTTTTAAACCAGTCATCATCCAGATACATTAGCATTTTGTAATGATGGGTAAGTTATCACGAATCTATTGCCAATAGGTAAAGGTGATATCTGTGACATAATTTTAAGTTCTAGAGCTTTTGCAAATTGGCTCCCTTCCCTACCACCTCCTCTTCAAAATAAAGCTCTTTTAATTGTTTACTTTACTTTGGAAGGGCTCTTTTTGCAATCCTTTCTCTTTTCTAACAGATAAGGGTAAAAATGAGAAAGAAAGGTTAAAAATATAATCCCTCATCCCCCTCAAATTGTCTTAAGAGAGAGTAATAAAGTGATAAATCTCATCTACTCCCAGAAAAGTCTAATTTTCTTCTCACGCTTCAAAGCAGGAGGGAGGAACTTGGCAAGTCCCTGGATGGAGAAAATGTTTCTTGTTTAATTGTTATCAAACAAAGCTGTTTCCACATTTGCAGAGAGGACAGGCCTGCCTGCTGCATTTGGCATGTGTGTAAGATGTCAGCTTTTGAAGGCTGTAAGCCCGCGCTATCCTAGGATATGTAGCCCTGCTGCGTGGCTGACAGCATGGAACAGCTTTGAGTCTCTTAACTGTTTGCACTCAGAGTAGCAGTGTCTGTTCCTACTAATGGTCAGAGTCCGCCCCAGCCATCACCCCTGGATCTCCAAATGTCCGGCCTCATTACCTGTGCCAAGATCTGGGAGCCCTGCATTGTTACCCAGGTCGCCTGGTGCCTGCGCAGGTGCATGTGAACAGACACCTGTGGTGACGCGGGCTGTGCACTGGCTTCTGCTCCTCCACCTTGTTAACCCACCCCCGACCCCCCTTCGGAGTGTGACTTCAGAGAAACCACGGCCCCCGGGTGCCCAGAGTCCAGTTATCTTACACACACAGGTTTGGTTCTCCTGCCAACTTGGCACTGTACTGTACGAGGAGCCAGGGCAATGCCTTGAGCTAGCATATTCTTCCCCAGTGGGGGTTTTTATCTCTCGCTCCCAGGATATACTAGCAGCCATGCTGGGCCTTACAGTAGCTTACCATAAATGAGACATTAGGGGTCCAGAGGTAACACAAGGTCATAATGTGTCTGGCTTGGAGGAAGTGAGGGCTAGGTAGACCTACCTGCTGGGTCCCCTCCAATAGAAGCTATTATGATTTATTCTCTCAAATCAAATGAAATGATTTTCACCAAGATTTTCCTCTCAGACATTTGCTTAGGTATTTGGCTCTTCCTAGAATAATAGTTCATTTCTGCCGTGTAGTAAAGCTCCCCAAAGGTTAATAATGAACCGAGACAGCAGTGGTTTATAGTTGGTTGGCGTACCTGGGCCAGCTGTGTGACCTTGCTGACATGGTGAGGCTCCACTTACCTCACCTGGGCTCCCTCACACATCAAGTCACTGACGGGTCCTCTGGTTGCTGACTAGTCCCCGTGGCATCACCCATGTGTCTGCTGGTTGGCCAGGCCATGTGACTGTCAGCCAGCAGGCTAGCTCTGGCTTGTCCTCATGCTGTAGGCAGGGTTCCTTGAGAACAGACAGACACAGAAAGGCCTTTGAGGCCTGGCTTCAGAACACCTGTAGTCCTGTATATCAGATTCTGATCGTCAGAGCCAGGCCCCGGACCAGCCTAGAATTAGTAGGTTGAGGAGTGGACTTCCCTCTTTATGGGAAAAGCTACAGTTATGTTGTAATAGGGGCCTGCACAGGAGGTCATCATTGAAACCACAGTTACGAACAATGTTCTTTAATAGTAAGTATTATCCATTATTGTGTTGTGCTCCTAAAAGGCTACAGTTTGCTTCCTTTCTTACATAGTAGAGAAAGTCAGGCAAAGATGTGAATTCACCAGCTGGAATGGGTGGGTGAGGAGTCTTGGAACTAAGCTTTATACACATTACATGTATTTTCATCTGTCCGCTTTTCTACATCTAAGAACTCGGCTTTTTTTTTTTTTTTTAAACTTATTCTCTTTGAATGTTTTGAAAGCCAAAGTTGTCTAAAAAGAGATGACTGCTCTCTTAGACTCTATTATGTTGGCCTAATTACATATCAGCAAAATGTTTTTCTGGGGCATTGTGTGTAAAACAAAGGGGAAAACAACATCTCCAGCCGGCTGGCCAGCGCTGCCTGTCCCTCCCACTGGCTGCCAGGCACAGTGGTCCTGGCAGGGGCCTAGGGAAAGGATGAGGATGAGGAATGTAGGGATTTGCGCTTTCTCAAGAGAGAATGGAAGGGAAAGTCGTTCCTCTCCCTCCCCTCACCACAGCTCCTCCATGGGCTTCTGTCTGACAGGGCACCATATGCCCAGTCTCCTGACCCTGGGTCTGGGAGCTCCTAGGGCAGAAGCTCACATGTCTTAGCTTCCAAGAGCCAAGCTGCCTGAGTGTGGAGATTGGTGAGTGAACTTGGATACCAGGTGCAGCCTTGCCCTTTGGGATGCCGAGGGATGTGCTCAGTTTCCTGCAGCACTGCCCCAGTGTTGTAATGTTCTTTCCATTTGCTCATAGGGAGTTTTCGTCTGCCCTGGGTCTTCTATCCATTCTAACCTTTTGC
This sequence comes from Heterocephalus glaber, assembly GCF_000247695.1. The sequence goes on along the minus strand of NW_004624821.1, from coordinate 1,579,605 downwards.
TGACGTTGGGTTATGGATCAGGTTCCCTTTCCTGCTGTAACAAATTACCAGAAGTTTAGTGGTTTTAACAGCACAAGTTTATCATTTTACACTTCTGGAGGTCAGAAGTGTGGAATGGGTATTAAAGGCTAAAGTCAAAGTGCTGGTGGGACTGCATTCTTCCTGGATATTTCAGGAGAGACTTGGTTGCTTGCCTTTTGCGGCTCTTGGAGGTTGCCCATGTTCCTTAGCTGATGGCCCCTTCCGGGGGTGACTCTAGCCTCTGCTTCTGTCATCACATTTCCTTGTCTGACTCTGACCTTCCTACCTCTCACTTATAAGTGCCCTTGTTTTTACACTGGACTCACTCAAAAACCCAGGATAAACTGTTCCATCTCAAGATCCTTAACTTATATTTGCCAAATCCCTTTTACTATGTAAGGGAACCTACTCCCAGGCTCTAGAAATTATGATGTGCAGATATTGTTGTGGGCCATTATGCTATTACAGACTGTTTTATTTAGCTCCTTCCTAGGCAGCTCTACAGCTCCTCAAATTCTGCATACCTAGAGTGGAGTTCATCCCTTGAATTGTCCCTCCTTGTCCTATCTGCCCTGGCATACATGTGGGTAGCTGTTCCCCAATTCCCCAAGCCACTGTATGGAGGAAGCATAATGGATTTAACAAGTGCAGCATTGATGAGCACTTGGGTGGTTTCCAGTAAGTAACTTTGTATAGTTTTCATTTTTTATACATAGAATAAATTCCTAGAAGTGAAATTTTTGGTCAAAGGGCAAATGTGTTTGTAATTTTGAGAGATACTGTCAAATTGTTCTCCATGAGGGTTGACTCAGTTTGCCCTACAATCAGCTATAGGAATGCTTGCTTCCTGACAGCCTTGTCAACAAAGGGGGTTGTCAGATTTGAACATTTTCCACCCGTTTTATATGTAAAGGTAGTAGGCTATTAATTAAACTACTCAGGGTAGTTTAATTTGCAATTCTCCTAACATTCTCCATTTTTTTCACGTGTTTAATGGCCATTTGATTTTCCTTTTCTGTGATCTTCATGTCCTTGTCCATTATAAATTTCCATTATTAGACTTTTAAAATTAATGTGTAGAAAGCTCTGTAATATAAACTACATATATTGTCCCATTTCATCATTTGTCTCTTGAATTTGTGTATGTCTTTTATCATGCAGGTGGGTTTCTAGGTAATTTAAAAAATTTTTTTGGCTTCTCAAGTAAATTATTTAGAAAGGCCATGCATTAGGCCCTTTGAGCATTAAATAATACAATTGTGTTCAACACGGGTAATGGACATAGGCATCTATTTTCTGAAAAATCCCAGTGAAATGATACTAAAGAAATTACATAAATAGAAGATGGATGCTTTGATAATTGATCTTTGTGTTCATAGATTCTGTATTTTCAAATTCACCTAACTAAAATTTACTTGTAAATCCATAGTCAACACATGTAGCATTTCCATGGTCATCTGTAGATGTGCAGAAGAGCAAAACATTTGAGCCACTTGCTGTACGTTTCCAGCTGAGGTTGAATGAGGGGCTGCTCTGCCTCACTGTGTTGGTGCTCATGCTGTGAACAAGTATCCTTTTCAGAGTCTACTTAGTACTGCATTTTCATACTTTTTATTTGTGATTTTTGGACTAAAAATGATGTCTAAGAATAGTGCTGAAGCGCTCTTTGTTGTTCCAGAGCACAGAATGCTAGGATGTGTTTTACACAGCAAATATGAGTATTAGACTAGTTTTGTTCTGGCTTGAGTTACATGCTATTGCTTCCGGTTCAGTGTTGATGAATCAACAGTGTATATTAAACACGATGTCTTTAAACAGAAACAGACATAAAACAAAGTTTTGTATTGATCACTTGACAAAAAATGCTGTGACCAGAGGCTCACATGAACTTAACCCTGTATTCTTTTTTTTTTGGAGAAATGATTCAATATTCACTAATTCAGTATTCATGATGGGTTTATAAAACATAACTACCAAGAATAGTGAGGATCAACCCTGGAGAGACAGATACCCAAGGGAACGAAGAGAGTAGAAGAGAAAGTAGAGACAAGTGACTTTTAGAAGAAGGAACAGATTTTTAGAAGAAGGAAAGCAGATAGAAAATCTAACTGGTTCAGCAAAGTGGAGGACACTGACACCTGGATGAGAAGGGAGCCATTGTTTTCTGCTGCAGAACTCAAGAAAAGCTCTGGTCTTCAAAGCCCAAATCTTCAGGGGACAGAGGAAGTGGTGAAGTGCAGAACTGAAAGTCAGGAAATTGGTTTAAAGTTCTAACAGGACGTGGTAAGATCCCGAGTTCTCACATGCAGCCTGGTAACTGAAGGTAATGCAGGGAGCAGAAGGAACTGCTTAAAGAGGTAAAATGTATGTATTCATGAAAGAAAGCCAGGATGCTATAAAAAAAGAACAAAAACATAAGAGCATTGCGGTGTTAAAAATATATCAGCAGAAAATGTAAAAACATAATAAAAAGGCTGGAAAGAAATCTCTCAGATGGTAAAATGAAGAAAAGAAAATGGGGAAAAGGTATTAAAATTAAAAGATTAATACCATATTTGGACTAATAGGAAAAGGAGATGAAGAGAAAGAAGACAGCAAATGAAAGGGAGAAAAGTTCTCAAGTGAAACAAATAATAAACCAAAAACCCCAAACCACTTTACAGAACTAAAGGATAAGAATCTTCACACTGCATGCCCATCAAGTATACAGTCTTTGAGTAAATAAGACCTGCACTAAGGCATATTTTGAATTTCTGGAATGTCTCAAAAAAAATTCTAAAAACTTCCAAAGCATTACAGGATTCATTCAAAGGATTAATATAGTAATAAGACCATCCTAGGAAACATGTAGAAGCTAGTGCAGCAGTACTTTCAAAATTTTAATGGAAAAATAGATTTCAGCCCAGATTTCTTTACTCAGACTTTTAAAGTGAAGACAGAAGTATCTTTAAAAATGCAGAGATTCAACTGACTTTTAAGAGATTGTTTTCTAGGGAGCCACTGAAGGATGTATTCCAGAAAAATTAGAAGAAACCAAAAAAAGAAAACACACTAGTCATAGATGCCAGTGTGAGGGAGAGCCTAGGCATGGAAAGAAGCCAGACCAGATTTGAGCACGTGTTCATAGAGCTTCAGAAATAAGGTTTCCAGTGGAAAAATGTGGGACTTACATATTCAGGCTCATGGGATAGTTACTCATGGCATGAAATAGAGCACTGAGCAATATTTATAAAGTTGTAAGAATGAAAACAGATTTGCCATTTAATTAAAATTATATAATAACCACTCGGGGACACAAAGAAAGAAATGAGACATATGTATAGGAACAGTACTCCGGTATTTCCCGTAGCGGGAAATAAAAAGATACCTAAAATTGATCAGTAAAGTAGTAGTAGTAGAAATGTATCCTGACAGTAAGACAGTAACATCCAAGTAAGTTGGACGTTAGTGTTTTGGTAGCAGTTTTACAAAAGATGCAGGCTTTCCAGTGCTCTTCCTTTCCACGTCATCTTGGTGGAAGTAAGGGCTTCCTCTGCCCTGTGGATGTCCGGAACCGAAGCAGAGTGCTCTTCACTGTTCTGGGTGTGAAAACTGTCTTTAAGACTTGGTGCCCAGCACCTTTTGGCAAGGGAAGTTTAATTCCTGTCTTCATTTACAGTCATATATTTACAGCCATGTACAAGAAGCAAAGTATTTTCTTTCAAACTGCTGTATATTATGTTGTCGTAATTTTTGGAGGGTAAGGGAAGGTTGTATTGGATGTCTTTCTTTAGTTGATTTGCAACCACAAGAGAAATTATAGGGAACAATGGGGAAAAGAACCATAAATACAAATGAATTCCTTTTATACGAGTTGAAAAACCACAGGACATGCTCCACTTTTTTTTTTTAACACTCCAGGTGTGATGGGAGATTATGTATCCACCACAGGAGAGTGGAGAGTTAATTAAAATTTTTGCTCCAACTCACAGAAAGAAATGTCTTTTCATTTGATAAGCAGGCTGGCTTTTGAGTGCTGTTCGTGCTTTCTTCTCTTCTCACTAGAGTGTCACAAAAAAGCAGATCAAAGAGAGCCTTCCATCCCGATCTGTTTCCTACCACCCTTCTTAGCTAATGGACTTAAAAGTGTCTTTCACTGCCTGCGTGGAGCTCATCCCATGTTTTAGAAATGCCATCTTCTTACTGCATTGATAATATGCAAACAGACTTCGATGGATACTTAACAAAACCACAATTAACATTAATTAAATCAAGAGCGTCCCAAACAGTTGAAGTGGGAGAGCCTGTTAGAGTGTGACACCTCACTCCCACTTGTGTTTTGCTCATCAACTCACCAGTGATTGGCGGCCAGAAATTAGCACTTAAGATTGAACTGCCCAAACACCCCTTATGTTTTGTTTTCCCTTTTCCTTTTGGTCTTTATGATTTGGCACCTCTGGCTGACATCTCCTACCCTAAGGCGGGGAGGGGGGAATGTTGGGGAGAAATCCTGCTGTTTTTCTCTTTGAGATAGTGACAAAATGAAATAACATGGGGTAGAATAGAAGCTGCCCTGGTGAGGCCTGTCTGAGCAGGCGGGTTGGGTCGGGTCGGGTGCAGCAGGGGTCGGTCATTGTCTTGCAGCTCTGGCACATGCAGAGAAAACCCGGCCAGGGTATAGCCACCAATAAAAGGACTCCATTCTGCCACTCAGGGCTTTGTGAGGCGCAAAAGCTTGTCCTGGTTGCTATGGCTACTGTCTGATTGTGGCAGGTTTGTCACAGTGCTTGATAAAGTGGGAAATATTCTTGATAGGCTCAAGTAATCATAACCTCGCAAAGCTGGAGACAGTGGATTTAAATTTCTCTTTCCCCCTCCTCTCTTTAAACTGGGAACACAGATGGGGGCAGGGCATCTCTGGATACAATAGCCACAGGACTCTTCTTCAGCCTGTGTGAGGGCCAGGCTGGAAAGGAGATGCCCATGTGCCCAGAGGCCCACTGAGCCAGCTGCTGAGCCTTCTCTGGCCTGATTTCGGCTTCCGGAGGGGCCACAAGTGCATCCTCTGCCAGGCCTCCCAATTGATCAGATTGTTCCTTGCTCCTTTCCTCCCTTCTCTAGGTCCCTTCCCTTTTCCTTTACCAGTTTTTCTTCTTCCCTCTCTCCCTTTCCCCTGTGCCCCGCATTCCCTGCCACTGGCAGTATTTCTCACAGACACAGTTGATCCTGTAAACATCCATCTATTTTTTTGTTGTTGTTACATGGAGAATGGGAAAGGTTACACTGGAGGTGACAGTTGATGGCTTCTGGCCACAGAACCGCAGGCTCTACTTTTGCCAGAAGAGACCTGAGAGCCTGTCTAGCAGTGATGCTCTGCTTAGATGAACTACAGAGAGGCTCTTTAGAGCACAGATTCCAGCACCCTCTCCCAGACTTCCTGGTTCGGGAGATCTGGCCTGGGATTAGAATCTGTATTGTTCACAGTGTCCCAGGTAAGGCCCATGCTGCTGGGTCCAGGACGAGCCAACACTTATTTTATACAGTTGAGAAACTGAGGCTCCCAAAACAAAATGAGATGCCAAGGGTCCTGGTGACGTGGTACCACACAGGTTTGGTGCCCAGTTGGGGACACTTTAAAAGCCAGATGAAGAGGCCTGACAGGCTGTTCCATCCCCTTTTCTGGCTCTCCAGCCCAGGGCAGCTGGATGAGGTGGTTTTGTTCCCCAAAGGCCACAAGCAGGCCAGCTCTGCCACCCCGGAGGATAGTCACTAGGGCCAGGCCCTCCCAGGCACAGTGCTCCAGCTGTGTCACACCCAGTGCCTGCAAGTGAAGCACACCCTGGTTGGTGCACGGGGCTCAGGCTCACATCTGCCTTGCAGTCTGCACATGCCCAGGAAGTCTGCTTGGACCATGGCCAGGATCCCTTCCTTTTTTGCTGCCATTTGAAGCCTGGTGGCCCTGACAACAGACCATTTCACTGTGGTGGCACACATCTTTGAGTTCTGTGAACTCCAGGAGCAGGACTGTCACTGTTCTCCTTTGCACCCGCTACAGCTCCAAAACACTAGCAGAAAGAGTCTGTGTGGGCACGTCAGTTGGAACAACTCTGCATACATATTTGAGGTTGTCCAAAGCCATCGAGAAGAAGCCAACTAATGGAGATTCGGAGTCCAGCGTATAAATGAGTTGGGAAGCATGTTCATCCTGGTGAGGAATGCGGAGTAAGGACATGGGACCTGTGTAGAGAGGATACCCCCGCAGCGAGTCCCCCAGTGCAGTGACCACACAGTAGGCTTGTTTTCTTGTGCAAACAGGGCTGTTTTGTTTTTTTTTCTTTGGTACCTGGGATCGAACTGAGGACCTTGCGCTTGCGAAGCAGGTGGTGGTACCACTGAGCTAAATCCATGGCCCTGGCTGTTTTTAAATAGAAATACAAGTGTTAGTCCCCTGGCTCCTGATATGAAATTGAGCATGGGTAACATTGGGTTATCCCTGGATGGCAAAGTGTGTGACACAGGTGTCTCCATGTGTGCATGTGTGCGTGCACATGCATCACTGCTGTGGCTGGATGCAAATGACTCGATCATTTGTCAAGTGTAATTTTACTCCCCGTGACATGCTCTGAGATCATCCAGATCACTGTGTGTTATCATGCCTCAGCATGTCTTTGAGGCAAGGTAACTGTGTTTCAGTGAAACTCACAGGAGACTGTCCAGACAAAAATAAAACAAAATTAATGGATTAATCTTTTGGCTCTTAATTCCTTGAAGACTACAAACTGTGCCAGGGGCCCATAAAGAAACCCCAGGTTGGCAGTCTGGCATGAATTGGAGTGCCCTGAGTCTTCTCTGCTGTGTTGGGCTGGTAGATGGAACAGCCCACCATTGCTGGGATGCTGGCCTGAGGTGGCAGCAACGCTAACTGTGGCTTTTATTCTGCAGGGTGTGGAGGTGCAGACAGACTATGTGCCTCTGCTGAACTCTCTGGCAGCCTATGGCTGGCAACTTACCTGTGTGGTGCCAACTCCTGTCATCAAGACGACCAGGTAACAGTAACACTAGGTATTAGTATCAGACACTTAACTCTGTGCTAGGCACTGTTCCTGAGACACACTCCATGTGGATAACTTTACTTAATGCTGCGACAGACCTGTGAGGCTGGTGCCTTACCACTTAAGCGAACACCCCAACACCCACGGCATGCTCACCACTGCAGGTGATAGACTGTGAGAGAGGGCTGGTGACCCTGAGATGACTGAGGGTGGAGACCAGTGGTGATGACCGATACTTTTCTGGGGTCCCCCCTCTGGGCCATCAGCACAACTCTCTCCTGACTGTGGGTCCTGACAGTCTGGTCTGGCCACTGGGAGCCACCATATTATTTTTCATCTAAGATTCCTACAGGCACAGGGCAAAGCAGTGGAGCAGAGAGCATCCTGGATTTGTGGCCCCTGAGTTTGCCACTTCCTAACTGTGTCATCTTGGTCAAGTCATGCAGCTTCTCTGAGTCAGTTTCTGGAGGACAAGAACCACAATAATAGTGAATTTGAACACAAAGTCCCAGCTGGTCCTGAGCCAAGCCCAGAGCGTCCTGCTCGACCCTCTACTTTCCCCCTCCTTAGGGTGGAATGGAGAGAGGGATCCGGACCAGGCAGATCTACATTTTCCTCTTGCCCATGTAGCTGGAACCTGTTCTTGAATTCATTTCCATGTAAAAGTAGTCGGCAGCCTCAGAGCATCTTGGTGAGGCTTAAAGGAGCCCTTATGGGTGAAATCACCAGCCCTGGCTCCTGGCACAAAACAGGTGCCAAGCAAATGCTTTCTGCCACCTTTCTCAGAAAGCAATCAGAAAGGTAGAAGTAGGAGAATACTTTCCTTATGCTACTTCTGTCATCTTTAAGGGCAGCTCCATCGTGTCCTGGCTTCACTGTATCATAGCAAGTGAGCTGCCCCTCACTTCTTCTGTTAATGTGGGTCATGGCTGATTAGCGGGCACCATCTCACTGCCCACTGGCATTAGCATCCCTGTAGAAGCTGTGCCATGGAGGACCCCAGTGCCAGCCATGCCCTATGCCCGCCTGTCTGTCCCAGCCACCATTACCAAAGATGGACTTGGAAGATGCCCCGCCCCTTGGAGACTCACTGAAGCAGCTAGTATGTCCTCATTTGGCTAAGCCACCAGCTGCTCCCTCATGGCCGGTCCAAGGAAATGGAACTAGCAGCAAGGAAGCTGACTGACTGCAAGGACAGCCAAAAAACCTTTGCTGGGCATCTAAAATAGCCCCGTGGGCCTGGTGGTGGGAGGGTGGAGTGGGGACACTTCTTGACTTCCTCTCATAGTTTGGTGGCAGCTTTCCTTTTCCTTTAATGGAGTTAGGGACTCCAATGTGTGGGTCGGGTTTTGGGTGCTTCTAGGTACACCATGCCTCACTCAGCTCTGTGTGTTGTAGGGAGGGGAGTGTATCCACCAAGCAGATTGTCTTTCTTCAGAGACCATGTCTACCTCAGAAAATCAGGAAGAAGGAATCAAAGGTAAGAGACCTTGATTGCCTTACTGTTTTTCCTCAGCAGGGCTTTGTCGACTAATGGATTTTCTGTAGCAGTTGGGTGGGCAGCTTGCTCCAACTTTTACAAGGGCTCTCAGAGCCAAAGAAACACCTGAGCCCCTTAGCACACTGCTAAAATAGGGCAGCCGAAGGGGCTGGTGGGCTGTTCTGGGCTCCTGCTGGCTAGGCTGGGAAGGCGGAGGGCAGAGGCTCCTCTAGACACTTGCACTTGCCAGATAGTCCCACAAGTCCCAAAATAGGAGCACAAAGTAAGCTGCAGTCTGACCAGGGCTGGGAATGGCTTAAGCTCATAGCCAGCTTCCCTGTATAATCTCACTCCAGGCTGGTTGGAGCTCTGGCCTGATTCCTCAGGAATCAGAAGTCTGCTGATCTTGGCGAGGGATCTTGTCAGAGCAGTCCAACTCAAAGGCCTTAGAATGACAGCTGGTGATGTGGGCAGAGGCCAGCCATGGCCTGTGGCAGTAAGTCCTCAGGCAAGGTTGTACTCAGGGATCCTCAAGGTCTGTTTTCTCTCACTGGGCTTCTCAAGAACTAGGCACAGGGCCGGGGATTTAGCTCAGTGGTTTCACCGCCTGCTGCGCAAGCGCAAGGACCCAAGTTCGATCCCCAGTACCAAAAAAAGAGAACTAGGCACAATTGCACATAGAGACCCTGGCCATTCCCAGAACCTTCTCCATGTTTCCTGAGGCCCAGTTCCAGTTCTTCCCTTGTGTCAGAGGATTCCATGCTTTGCAGCCTGTGGGTGTTCTTCCTGTATGTTAATGGTTTGGATCTTAAATATCCCTCCTAAGGCTCATACATTGAAGGCTTTTTCAGCTGATTACACTGCTGGGAAATGGTAGAACCTTTAGAAAGTAGAGCCTCTTGGAAGTTGGTCATTGGGGCCCTTGAAGGGGATATTGGGACTTGGTCTCCTTCTCTCCTTCCCCCTTTCCTGGCTGCGATTATTGAGTGGCTCTTCTGTCAGATGCTCACTGCCATGATGTGCTGCCTTGTGACAGGCCCCAAAGCAGTGGAGCCAACTGACCATGAACTCTGAAGCCTCTGAAAATGTGAGCTAAAATGAACTTTCCTTGTTTTTGGTTGATTTTCTCATGTATTTTTGTCACACTAACCAGTTGCTCGGGAAGAGAGGAGTTGAATTGAGTGAACCCGCCAAAGCCCGTTAGGTCAGCCGGATTTACCATGCTCGTCTGCTGGCCAAGGTCACACTTGAGAAAAATCTGCCCCAACTGGTCAGCTCTGCACACTTGGGTCCATCCCCATGTTCCCATTCTGAGTTCCTCATGTTCTTTGCTTTTTTTTTTTTTTGATACCAGGGATCAAACTCAGGTCCTCATGCTTGCGAGGCAGGTGGTGGAACCACTGAGCTAAATCCCTGGCCCTTTACTTTTTTTTCTTTGGTACCAGGGATCGAACTCAGGTCCTTGGGCTTGCGCAGCTTCCTCATGTTCTTTGGACACAGAGCCCTAAACCCTAAGCAGGAGCACTCAGCAAGCAAACAGACTGGAGTAGCCCCTCACCAGCCAACAAATCTAGGGGGGGCCCACTCATGGAAGGGATGCCAAGGCAATGAAGACACAAAGCCAGATGGGCTGGGGTGCAGAGGAAGATCCGTATCCAGGCTTTGAGATTGTAACGTGACAGGTGACAGCAGCAGTGGACCAGAAGGCAGCTGCTGATCCACCATTAACCACCAGGAGCATTTGGCTGCTGGCTGGAAGATGGATAGCCACAGACCACTGTCAGGTGCTGCTTGCTCCATCACGAGCTCATGGAGATGGCATCATTCATAGAAGGTGACATTCAATAAGTGGCACAAGGTCTCCTACCAGACGCTGGAAGGAACTGGCTTCGGCTCTAATGAGGGAGATGGTACTACGTTTCTTGTCAGCTGCCTGCCTCTGGGGCAGCTTGACTTTAGTGGGAAGGCCCTGACATCTCACAGAGGGGAACAAGTCACTAGCAACTTGAGCTAGCAGAAGATTTGAGAGGTAAATATTTTAAAGCTGCTCTAAGGAGAGAGAACTGGCTTTCCTTGGGAAAAAGAGGATGAGGGTCATTTTTTCCCTAATCAGAACTTCTGATCTTAATCAGCTATATAAATACAAGGAGACCCTTTCTTCTTTACATACCTACTTCCTGCATCATTCCAGGATCAGGTGACTGTACCACGAACTTGTTCTCTGCAAGGCCTCCGGGTCACCTCACTGATGGAGAGGGCTTTGACTTTGCAGCCAGACTTCTTGGAAGAATCCTCTATGCTCAGGGTCTCTCTGTTGCTGTCATTCATGCCTCAGCTGCCCCAGTCAGTGTCCCCCAATGACACTGCCAGTGATGACCCTTGGGATGATCCATGATTCCACCTAGTCCTCATGGTGCCTGGGCTCCCACAGCTCTGGCGGTGTGGGCTGCAGCTTTTTCTTTTAGTCCCATGCTACCGCCGTCTCCTGATTTTCTGTCAAGATTTTCAGGATTCAGAGGGCGCCTCATTTCCCCTCACTCTTAGCTCTTCCTTAGAAAATCTCTTGTATCCCCAGGGCGTCACTTGCACCTCTGTGTTGACTCGGTTTGCACTGTCAGCCAGCTCTTTGCCCAAGACTCCAGCTGCATCTGTCCTGCTGCTTGCTCCATCTTAGAGTAGTCATGTGACTTTGCCCCTTATACCTGGCCCATCTGCCCCCCAGCTAGAGGAACAGCACCCACCCAAGGGCCATCCCTGATTCACCCCTCTCCTTCCCTATCTTCAGTCTGTCCTTAAGACCTGTGTGTTTTAGTTTCCAAACACTCGAATCCCTCCACTTCTGTCCACCATCACTTGCCAACTACTCTAGTCTCCTAGTAACAGGGCTTCCCCTTGAATATGCTTTCTATGCAGAGCCAAAGTGACCTTTTTAAAAAGCAAATTGAATCACATCACTCCACTGCTTAAAACAGTTCTGAAGCTTCATATTAAAGATAGGAATCTGTACTGCGGCCCACAAGGCTCTGTGTGATCTGGCATCTCTCATGCCTTCAGCCAGGCCCCTACTCTGCATTCTGTGCACATCTGCCTTCATGATCCTCTGTGCCCCACTGACCACAGGGCCCTTGCTTTGGCTGTTCCCTTCTGTCTCCACAGAAGCATAATCTTTCTAGATGTCTTCTCGTTGGTGAGACACAACACCCAACACAATTTAAAAGAGGAAAGGTTTATTTTTGACTCATAGTTTCTAGAGGTTTTCAGTTCATATTCAGGTAGCTCCAAGGCAGGCGACCTGACAGAAAAGGCTCATGGCATGGTGGGAAGCAGAGACAGAGGGTGATGGGAAGAGTAGGGAAAAGGTCAGCCCTTCCAGGCCACACCCCCAGTGACCCACCTTTTCTGACCAGATTCCACCGCCTAACAAGTCAGCTATAAGCCCTTTAATTAAATCACCTCCCCAGAGCCCCACCTGTAAGCGCTTGAGGTTTTGGGGGACATTTTAGATCTAAACCATAACACCAGGACACTTTTCTCTCCTTTGAGGCCATGTCAGGCTCCTTTGTAGTACACTGGGAAAGAACTGCCTCCCTTCCTTGTAGAGTGCCCCTCTGGATTTGTGATCATTGGTGTGTTCCCTCCTGGTAGAGTCCAATATTTGCTCCAAGCGAGCAAATACTTTGTCCCTCTATTCTTTGCCCAGTACCTGGGTTTCAGCTGGTGCTCAACGAATACCTGTTGAATCAATGAATGATGACTCAAACTTTGGAGCCTGGAACACATGTCTAGCATTGAAACTTAAGAAATTGCAAGATAGGCACCCCAAGGATGTGGCATTTTCAGTCCTCTCTTCATTGGCAACACAGAATTCTCTGAGTGTTCAGCATTTGAAAGAAATCGCCATGTATGTGTGATTTTCAAAGCAAACATTAGACTCCTTCAAAAGGAATAGCTGATTTCTATACCAGAGAAGTCTTCCTTCCAGCAAACTACTTGGACACATAAAGGAGTTAAAATGTGCAAATTAAACCCATTAGCCCTTGCTGACACTGAACTCTGAATATACACTTCTGTAAAGAATTTTTTTTTCTTTTATGCAGTTTGAGCTGGGTGGCTGCCTAGACTTGGTGCCACAGCCCCATCAACACTGGCCCAGAGGGGCCCTGATTCAGCCCAGCTGGTCATCCTGGCATTTGTTGGCTGTGCTGAGACTCTCCCTATGGATGCTCAGAAAGTGGATTCCTCTCTAAGTAGGCCCACTTGCACTCAAAAGTGTGGATGCTCCAGACCACCCCTTAAAGGCTCAGCTGGAAAGACAGGCTGCAACGGTAGCCTCTTCTTGCTTGCTGAGATGTCTCCTTTTGGGGCCTTAAGAACAGTTTCTGTTATTCGTTACAGACTGTCACTGCCCTGTGCTTAAAGGAGAAAGCGAAGTCACTGTGAAGGGAGACAAGTGTAAAAATGGGAGGGGGGGCACCTTTCCCTGGGAGGTGTTATTTCTTCCCAGATGTGTCTCTCACAGCGTTACCTGCCCAGGTGGTGTTCAATCTGTGGCCCACGAGCCAGCAAAATCTGCATCACCTGTTAAAATGACAAGTCTGCCTCTCTGCCTCAGCCCTCCAGGTGATCCTTATGCCCCCTCAGGGCTGAGAGCCAGGGTCTTAGCTGATGCTTCAGGTCTTTTCACAGGCTCACCTGTGGCCCTCCATTCAAATTTTATCATAACTGATTTTTTTAAAAATGGGCCCTTCAGGGAGCCTTCGGTGTAGATTTTTTTTTAATAAGCTGAACCGAATTATCTTTAATGGCACTTAAGTCTGGATTTCCATTAGCTGGCCACTAACCTTAATGAGCCAAGTACTTGACCTAGCAGATGCATTTTGTCCTCAAAGCCTGAAGGTAGAGGCACTTACATCTTGGGCTGATTCACCCCAAAGGTATGGCCTTTCCTGGCTCTCCTCTGGAGCAAAAGATTGAAGCCTTTTGCCAAAAAGAGGCTTCCAGGGTAGAGCTGGAGAGATTAGTCTGAATTCCGGCTCTATTTCCTGGCTGTGTGAGTCAAGACAAGTTGCTTAGCCTCTATATGATCACCATAAAAACAGTGCTAATGTGTATTGAGGAGGTTCCTTTGGGAATTTAGGGAAATGTGAACCCCCGTCACAGTGTAAGACAGTAGGTGTCTCAGTTTCCTGTCTTCCTCGGCAGGTTGGTCAGTCTGCCTTTGCAGCAACTCTGAACATTTGGCTTCCAGATGGTGCCATCCCTGAATGTGGCCACTGCTCCTTCCCTGAGTCCTAAGAGCCTCCCTTGCAAAGCAGAAAAGTCAGGGCCTCCCGGGGGTCTGGGTCTGGCTATGGCCTCTGTGCTGCTCGTGGTGAGCTGGGGGCCCAGCTGGCCCCAGGAGTCAGGAGCCACCCACAGACCCATCTGAGGACACAGAACACTGTAGTCCTAGGTGACGTTTGGTTTGGTAGATTTTTCTGTGGTGACTGTACAGGGTAACAAATGGCTGAATGAATCTTACCCCGCTCACACTGGCAGTTCCAAGTCCTTCTCTTCCCAGCAGCCTGGGAAGGACCCTGCAGAAAGTGGCCATGTGCTTGTTTGGGCCTCGCCACAGTCTGTGTTCCTGACAGGCTGTATCCGGAGGTCAGAGAATGGGAAACTGTGTGGCTGGGCATCCAGAGGGAACTGCAGAAGCGCTGCTGTTTCTTTAGCAAGAGCAGCCCCTGAGAAAATACCTGGGCTTATCTTAGAAAATGACAGGTGTCCAGGCAAGGTCTGGGAGTGTGCCCTGCTCACCTGCAGAGGGTGCTGTTCACACCAGCCGCAATGCAGACGGGCCTTGGAGCAGCAGCTAAGGAGTACCAGGACTGGAGTATGAACTTGAGGCTTAGAAGACATTACAACGCTGTAACATTTTAGCATGTGAGGGCCCTTCAGCCAAAACAGTCACACTACTTGTGGCAAAAGTAAAACTTCTGTTTTCCCAGATAGCTGCCTCTCAGAGGAATATATAAAGGCAGGCTAAACTGACACTTTTCTCTAAAACATGTACAATGACATAAAATGTGAAGACTATTTTGGGAAAAAAAAAAAAAAAGGCTGTTCCATTTGGGCTGGAATTGAAATGGTCATGGCAGCTGTGTATCACCACGCAGTGGTTATAAGCCATAGTAACATGGTGCTGGAGACATGTGAGGGGTGATGCTGGAGGCAGCAGCTGTCACGCTGAGGTCTGAAATCAGCGTCATCTGCTGGTGGGCTGTGAAGTTCAGATACCTGCTAGGTGGTTGGGGTTGAAGGGGCCATATCTGTAAGATGAGAGGGGTCAGAGGTACCACTTATGCTGTAGAGTGATTCCACCATGGGATACACAGTGTGGATGGAAGGAGCTCCAGCTATCCCCATGGGAAGTCTAGTTATGTAGCATGAGTGTGTTCCAAAAAATGAATGACAAAAGGAAAACACGTCAAACGCTAAGTTCCAGGAGGGTAAGTTAGGGAAAGACAGGATAAATGTCAAATCCTAATCTCAACTACTTTTTCTCTGCTCTGATGGAATATTCAAATTGGCCAGTCTTGTCCAGAAGGTATAAAATCCTGTAATCCCATGATGTGTTAAACCTCAGCACCTTGTGGGTGTTTAGGCAAATGTTTTGTTCAAGGAAACTGATCTCTTCCATGGAAAGCTCTGCAAAAGTGGGCTGGTCTTTGAATATTTACATAGCACATTTTCGGGCTTTCCTAGCAAAGCACTCAGAATGATTTACAATATGGCAGGTTTCCCACTGATGGTGCAACTGCATTCCTAGGTATCCCTCCCCAGCCCTGTATGGCATCTCAAGAACTCCTTTTGTTTCTTTCGATCACAGAATAAGATTTAAGTATGTATTTGGTGTAACCAGTGTGGTGCAAATGAATCGGAAGGAAGCGACCGTGGTGGAAACTTAAACCTAAAGTCCCAGTATGTACTGGGGGCCACTGAGATGAGAAATGAGACAGAGAATCTGGCCAGTGATTGGCAGGGCTGGGCCTCTGCCAGGCAGTCTCACTCCATAGCTTTGATAAAACCAGGATTCCTGTTCAGCTCTATTACTGGCTGTGAGACTTTGGGCTCTGAGCCTCTGCTGACTTCCTGTCACATGGGGAGATACTTGGTTGAACGTCATGTGCCCTGGGAAGCAACTGCTGAGATAGATTAGGGTAGAGGAAGCTTGAAGAGGACATCTGCAGGAGCGAGGCTGACACAGTACAACCCCTCAGACGGCTCTGCAGCTGGAATGGTCCTTCAGGGTGAGGACATGGAGATGAGCTGTTATAGGGCCACCCAAACTGATTGCTGGCTATAGGTTACCCCAGGAGGGAAGAGACTTTAGGTAAGGTGGTGGCCAGAAGTCAAAGAACTGTCAGCCAGTAGCAATCCTGGCAGCTGGGGGAAGAAGGCTGCCATTCCTTTGCCACTGGGTAACATAGCAGACAGTCTGTCCCTCGTACTGTGCCCTGCCTCATTCAAGGGAGCTGGGGAGAGATTGCCAGCCCACAGCTGGGTACCCTCCAGCAGATTCAGGATGGAAGTGAGCAGTTGCAGTCCAGTCCCCCCCAGGACCAGGAGCCTGCCATCTTTCCCCCTATCCTGGCCCTCCAAAAGATAGGATTTCAAGACCCCCTTTCCCACTTCAGCATGGGGCCCATCAGAACACTCTCTGGCCCCAAGCACCCCAAAATCCACATCTGGAATCCATGCCAAGGGAAGCATGGGGCAGGGCCGTGATTCAAGTCTAATGCTGCTGGAGGAATCCTGAGAATTGTTTCGCTCAGAGACATGGGGGAGCGAATGCACACAAGCCTCAGATGAAGCTCTGGGTTCAGAGCCTGCACTTACCCCCACTTTCTCTGATCTCTAGTTCCACTGGCGCTTCTCCCGAGAAGAAACGCACAGCAGGCAAATGAAGAAATCCAAAGGTAAACTCAGAGACAAACGACAAGCGGAAGAAAATGAGAAGAATTTAGAAGACCAGTTTTCCAAAGATGGAGATGTGGGAAACTGTGTGCTGGGCAGGCCGCAGGAGGGCAGAGCCTCCGAGATGCGATTCCCTGTGGAAGAGGTCAGGGGAGAAAAGCTGTCCCTTGCCAGCCAGCCAGGTGGCAAGGCCCTGGAGGGCGTGGCTGTGCAGAACGGGCCTGCTGTTTGCAGCAGGGCTCCGTCAGCCCCTAGGCACTCGGATCCCGGAGAGGATCCCAGGAATGGGTGTGCCGAGGAAGCTGATGGTGAGCCCACTCCAACAGGGGAAAACTGAGTTTGTGCTGAAGCTAGACAAGTGGGCAAACCCGAGGCATCCTGCCGGCAGCTGGTTTGCCCTTGTGTTGTTACCCTTTGGCTTGGCTTAACCTGTCCTTGTGAGCTCACCTGGGCCCTCCCAGGGCCAGTTCCTGACAGTGTTGGTTTCCGCGCATCCATTCAAAAGGTGTGGTGACGACCCTGTGTTAGAATGCAAGGTCAGGGTACTTCTCTTTTAGACCTCAGGGCTGAAGGCCCAGCCCTGGCTCCACCACTCCTCTCAAGGGAAGATCTGGACCATCCAGTGCCTGTTACTGCCCCACAGGAGATCCATGGCACATTTGGTCAAATCCATGGACATCCTTGGCTCCCAACAAAGCTGTTGTTCATTCATACATCCTGCTGGGGCAGTGTCCATCCCCAGCTTTGTGCAGCACTCAGTGACTTTAAACCACCCCTGGAGCCCTGTCAGCTGCCCTTCTCCACCTAAACCCTGCTGCTTTGGCAAAGAAATGATGTCAAGGGGGGAGGTGGCCAGCCACTTAGCTTTTCTCAAAGTAGTCCTATAGCTACTGGTAACCTGGAAATGAAGAGGTTAATTCTGTGTGCACCTGCTGTTGCAGAATGTTCAAGAAAGTATCCTGTGTTAGTATTAATGCCAAAACAATTTTTTAAAGGTTTTGTATTCAGCACACCCTATGAAGACAGGTTACTGTTGTCATTTCAGGGCCCTGGGCTGTTGTGTGCTATTTCAGCCAGTGTAGCATCGGCCAACTTGTTACCTGTGTATGCTGTGTCTATCACGTGTTTATACTGTCTAGAAAGTATTGTTAAAGCTTTAAGTAGATGCATCTGGCAAACCTTGGAGAGAAAATGCCAATTGTCTTGACTGAAAGAGCAGCCTGCCTCTTCTCCTGTTTAGTTACTTAAAGCAATAAATCATCTGAGTTTAGTGCCTTGTGAGTAGTATTTATCCTGTCACAACAAAAGTCTTGGCCTAATGTCCCAAGGACTCCACCCCACATCCCCTGTGCAGGTTTTACAAGTTTCTAACTCCTGTCAGCATGAAGATTTGTGGGAAGAAAACAAAGCTCCAGTGGGAAACTGCAGAGCAAGCTACCTCGTAGTTTTCTCACCATCTAACCAGGTAAGGAAGGGCACAGGCTGCTGGAGACAATACCTTTCAAAACAAAAACCCCACATCAGTTGGTAAGCATGTTTCCAAGCTTTTAACTGTATTTAATCAGGCAATCTTTTCAATTTGTAAGTTTTTAAAATCCTGTTTGTAATATATGTTTACAACATTCAGTCATTCTCTTTCAGAGCTTAAAAAGGTTGATGGCCTTGTCTGTCATCTGTTTTTTTTTTGCAGTACTGGGGATTGAACCCAGGGAGGACTGAGCTATATCCCCAGCCCTTATTTTTTGAGACAGGGTCTTCAGTTGCCCAGGCTGGCCTTGAATGTGGGATGCTCCTGCACCAGTCTCCTGACTAGCTGGGATTAGAGGTATGTGCCACCACGCCTGGCCCTATTTTCCAAATGACATTTTCTACAATTATACTGTCATTAATAACTTTATAGGATTTTGACTTAATAAAAAAAAATCTCTTGGCACAAAGGTTAAAGGATCACTACTTGGGAAAAAAAAATGCTACAAAAACAATCCCAGGCTACAGGGCCTTATATCACCCAGCTTTGGGTACAGTTTTCAATAATTAAGTGACATTCATGTTGGCTATATTTGCTGTGGAGAAAAAAATTAAGGTGACTGTAGCTAACTTGAATTCCTGAAGGAGTGTGCCCTAGTGTCAAGCTAACAAATAATTATGGAAGGTCTTGTTTTTCTCCCTTGCTTCTCTCTCACCCCTCCTAAGTCTGACAAATTATCAAGTCTACAGTGGAGGTTCTCAAATCAGCTACACCTGGGAATCACTGGAGACGCTTTTAAAAAAATGCTGATGCCCAGAACTTGTAAATGAATGGTCTGGCCAATGGCCTGGCTGTTAGGATTTTAAATGCTCCTAGAGTTACCCGAGGTTGAGAGCCACTGGCCACAGGATCTCTGAATGGAATCAGGTGTTTACAAAATGAAATGGTTTTTCCAAACAGTACACAACCAAGGCCCTAAAACCCACTCCCAACATCCTGCATGTGCATTTCAAGTTTGTGTACGTGTGTGTGTGGTGGTGGTGGGGTGGCTCTGAATAAAACCTTTTTTTGTAATTAGAGACAAGGTAAAAAGCCCATCCTTTAATGAGGCCCCACGAACTAGTAAAAGTCTCAGACTTGTGCTGTCAGCATGAAGTGGTTTGTGCATGTGGTGTTAATTTGGGGGGCTGGCTGCGACTTGTCACAGGGGTCTATAAGGAATGGGAAGTTGGGGGTGATCAGGTGACTGAAGTGTGACATTCTTATGAAGCCAAAGTTGAATTCTGATTCTTTCACTATGCAAATGTTTGCAAGACCCATTCTTCACTTCTAGAGAGGTTCAGAAGAGAGCAGTGGGTGGAGTTTTGCCTCACTCGTAGGGCACTAAAGGGAGTGAAATGAATTCTTACCAAATATGCTTAAAGAAATGCAGGTGTATTGCTGCGAGTGCACACGACTCAAGGGCAAACGATCGGCAAGCCAGAGGAACCTATGCTCATGAAGTGGTGATGCTGTTTTATATTGGGCTTGGACAGTGCTGGATAGGATGCTACCTACACAATGGACACTCATAACCTCAGGTTAATTTCTTCAATCTCAAGTCTGAAAAGGGGCCAGAGGCTCTAACTTTTCGATTTTTGCGAACATAAATAAGATGTGTAAAGTGTTTGGTCTGTAGGTAGCAGCCAGTATGAATGCTGACAGGTAATAAATGTGGCAGAGGCTGCTAGTGCCCACCCAGTATCCACAGGCTTTGATACATCCTACCCCTCTGGCAGTTTGGGACCATGACCCTGGGTTCTGGGATGTAAGCCCCTTCTGGGCCTTACCTTCATTTTCAATACCTTGGCTCCAACCTTGGTCCACCATGGTTTAAGGATCATGACAAGGTGTTAAATAACTGTGCTCCGCTAAGCCACAGTACTGTTGAAGTTCATCTGTTACTGAAGCATAGTATATCCCATTTTAAGTAATAGAAATACTATTGGTAATAATGATAAAGTCCTAATTTATTTGGTAGTGGTCCTAAGTAACAAAAAGCTAAACAGCAGTTGAATCCTTGCCTGACTTTTTCAAAACTCAAATTGACCACACTTTTCTAAGAGTTGTTGATGCTTGACAGGAGCAGCTTCAAAAAACACTAGCAAGAAGCATTCTGATTCATTTCAAATGAAGCATATTTTATCAGTTCTGTAAACAAATTAATCATGGCCAGTCTATACCACAGAATGACTTTCAGGAATAGCTCTCTGGTGGCGGTACTTAGTAGGAAGACGCTCACCTCAAACTCGTCACTCACCCAACACATTTTGGTTGAGCTCCTACCCCAGTGTGGGCAACATACTGCTGGGAGCAGCACAATCTGGGCTCTGTCCTGCCAGGCACACAGCAGTCTGGGATTAAAGATGAAGTCTTAAGAGGACTGGCAAGAGGAGGAAGGAGGACACAGGGAGCTCATCACCACCCCTGGTTGCTGCAGCAGCTCTTGTTCCCATCATCCCCATCAGAAGTGCTAGGAAGCTGACTGCATGAGCAGCCCAGGGTGGGCCCAGGTGATTAGCTCATTCTGCTCCATGAGCCGCCAAAATGACTGCTGCAGCTTTCTAGGAGTTTGGAACAGGGAAGTGAGTAGATGTTAGAGCTGAGGACGAGAGAATGAAGCAAAATGTTCACCACAGGTTCCTGTTGACAGGCTAAGAAAACTAATGTGGTTGCACAACACCTGGTTCTAAGAACCTGGTGGGTGCCAGTTTCCCCAGGCCTGCCAGTGTGGCAGGGAGCTTCCCTCCAGCAGGGGCAGCCAGGCTGTGTGACAGACCTGAGCACAAGGGGTCAAGTCATTACCTACTCTATGTAGATGTGTATTTTAATTCCTACACCACTGTGCTAGTACTGGGAAGACAACCTTGAAGGAAGGCCCTGGGAACTGAAATAAGAATTCTGCTCCAGTGGTAAATGCAATGGGAGACAACTGCTCAGTTTTAAACAGGGAAGTGACATCAGATTTTTTTAAAGATCCAATGGCTACTGCATGAAGAATAATGTCCAGGGGGTCAAACAGGATGCAGAGAGGCAAGTTAAGAAAGTGCTTTATTCCAGGCAGGGAATGGTGGTGGCTTCCAGCTAGAAGGGGATAGATTTGAGATTTAATAGCAAAAGCCAGCTGGAATTTATGATGGGTTGGGAGTAAGAGAGACAGTGAAGCTAACAACCTACCAGAACCAGCTGAATGTTGTCCTTATTAAAGGCATTTTCTCAGAGTAACAAACACTCCAGTGATACTATTTGGAACTTTTCTAGAGCCACTTGCATGGATTCATGGATTTGTTGACAAACCAATTCAACATTAGCAAACAACATCACTAAAACAGAAGTCTTGACTCAACTATATTTTTACTTTTTGGAAGCAGGGGTGTTGTGAAACAAAGCAGCAGGGGGACCTTTTACAGCTTTCGGTGATACAAGCAGCCACTGTGACACACACCAAAAGTTTGTCACCACTGGTCTGGGGCACAGCCTGAGTTCTGGCCCCAAACAAATTCTAAGCATAAAGCTGGCACTTACAGCTGCACCCTCAGGCAGGGGGCAGTGGTGAGCCACTTGTCAACTGTGGGACTGTGTGGTAGTAGGAATGGAGTAAAGATATACTTCATTCAGAGATGGTTTTTAAGTCCATGTTGGCTAACTGGTGAAAAGTTTGTTATCTTTTAACCAGTGCAATAAACACTTATGCATTTAACCGTGTTGCTCACTCACTAGTCATTAAATTCAGGATCAATATGGATTTTTCTGGTGCCTTTAAGTAATATGAAGGCTTAATAATGCTAAGAAATATATCAGAGTGACCAGTGAAACACTTTGTATAATGGATCGGTGTGTTCATGGACCTTCAATCCTGGGCACCTCCAACCTGTAGATTCTTCATTGAAAAAACAAGAACATCCTCTTAACCAGAAAACTGACACATTTCCACATTCATAAAATTCATAAAACTCTTCCTTGTTACGAAGCCAGGGAACTACCACGTCAATGCCTGTATCAGTCAAGTCTACTTTAAGCCCCAATATGCAAATGCTGTCTATCCTATTTCTTATGGTGATTCTACCATTTCTCCTGGACTCTGAGCGCAGGATTTAACCAGCAATATACTCTAAAAGTCCTCTACATCAAACCAAACTTTTCCCTTGCTTCATCCCAAGACAATTTCTTCTTACTCTGTCAACACTAGAGACACAGGAAACAATTACTGCAACAGTTACTCAAATGTTTGAAGATAGTTAAGACACTCCTTAGCCATCTCTTCACAGAATGGTCACCCTCAACTCCTCCTGATCTCTAAGGCCCATTTTTCCACCATCAAACTGAAGTGGTAAAGCTGAAAGGAATTTAAAATGCAGCGTCCTATACCCTTGATCAGTAAGGAAAGCAGCTTACAAAGAGGTGGTAAAAATCACACAGGCATTGTATGGAAATGGAAATGACCTAGATCTCCAGATGCTGGGCATCGTGTTTCTTCCAGCCATTTTTTGTTTCTTCTCTCTAGGCTCCTAGAGGTAGGCCTAGCTCCAATGTTTAAAAAAAAAAAACAACCAACTGGAATGCTCTGAAGGTTATTTTTTTAACTGAGTTAAAAATAAAATGGAGGGGACCAGGGATTTAGCTCAGTGGTTTTGCCGCCTGCTGCGCAAGTGCAAGGACCTGAGTTTGATCTCTGGTACCAAAAAAAAAAACCAAAAAAACGACGACCTGGCTCAAGTGGGAAGGGTTTTTGGAAAAAGCCTGGGACTAAAAGTCCTCTAAGGAGAGAAAGAGGATTAAGTAGCTGGCTTTGCACTCTCCCCAGTCAAGTGACCTCAGGCTAGCCCTCTAGCCACTCTGTCTCATACGCCTTTATGGTAAAATGAAAGAGAACTGTTCACTCTTGCCTACCAGAGATACATATTATAGGGCAATTTCATGGATAAAACAAAGTACTTATCAAATGCCAAGTACTACAGTGGTGTTCAACTGATAATAGAGCTCCAACCAAAATCCAAACCGTCAATGAATTCTGTTTACCCCAGAGTTACTATTTTCCCATCATCTTAGCATTGTAACTTTGTGCTTAACTGACTTGAAAATGAAAAAAAGGTAGTAAAGAATATACTAAAAACCAAAAGTAATTAAGGGAAGATGGCCACGTAGAAGCACTCAACACTTAACCTGCCCCTCGAAGAGGAAGAACCAAAGCAACAGGTGTGTGTAGCTCCCTACTGGGTGAGTGATAGAACACAGAAATCCAGAGACTGGGGTCAAGGACACAGTAAGAGAAAAATATCCCAATAGCATCCCAATAGCTGCAGCACAGCTCCACAGCCTCGGGAGAGGAAGCTCCACTCCACAGGGTTAGAGTCCTGTAAATGCAGACAGTTGACAGTCCTCGCTATTAGAAAGTTCTGCAATCCTTAGAGGCTTACAGCCCCACTAAGTAAGTAACCTGACATTTTCAGTCCTCTGGCTTTAAAGGAATTCCTGTCTCCCAGTGAACCGGCAGGGTGCTACAGCCAGGAGCCATCTTGAGAAGGCTTATTGGCTGAACTTGGACCAATACTAGGGGGTCAGCAACCCTGAATGTTCCCATCTCTGGGGCCCCATAGATACTCCATGGTGGGTAGCTGTCTCGGGAACCAAATTGGCTCTGCAGAGTGTACTGATACAAGTACTATACTGGAGATGATTGTGACATGGAGCAGATGGGGAGCCTGTCCTCTGAGACTAGTGACACTGCCAGTGTGTGTGGTTTCACACTGGTGCCAGGGCTAAATAAAGGCAGTTCCCCATGCAGTTCTCACCTTCAGGTACCTGTCACAAGGAGACTAATTCTGTGATTTCACTGACTCAGCTGGCTATTTTTTTTTTCCTAGAACTGGGGATTGATCCCCGAGTCTTCACACTGAGCTACATACCCAGTCCTTTTTTATTAGGAGACAAAATAATCTAGGCTTGAACTTGTGATTCACAGTGCTGACAAAACTGGGTGTGGGTGCCACATGGGTGCTCTGATTCTTGCCCCTTCCCTTCTCCATGAAACCCTGGTTCTTCACCAGTATCTAGTGACAGGACAAGTGCTTCCACCCCTCACTACTACCAATGCAGCCAGTGCCTGATACCCTTATAAGAAGTACAGCCGGCATCACCAGTGAGGAAATCCCCATCACCCAACAGGGGCTAACACTCCCATTGTAGGCACAACCTCAGAGTGTGCCCCCCCCCGCCACTGTTACCTATGCCACACCTACCTGAACTGCTGGACTGTTCCCATTCTTGCATGACACATGGAGACAATGGGCCTCTGATACAGTACACAAACTATGCCCAAACTCACTAATCACACTCAAATACAGAGATCAGGCTATTGTGCCAATCTGGAAATAAACTCAGTATTGTGTAACCAATTCTAATGTACAGATCTCAACACAGGAACACAAACATGGAAAACAAAGACAGTAAGGTACCTCCTAAGACCACAAGTCTCTATTAGGAGATTCCAAAGATACTGACATGGACCAAATGCCGGATAATTCAAGTGAATGATTTTAAGAAAGCTGGATGAAATTCAAAAAATACAGACAAACAGTTAAATTAGTGGGAAAATTCAGCAGGGGCAGATTTTGAAAAAGAACCAAATCCTGGAAATGAAACACTAAACAAATCAAATAAATTTAGTTGGAAGCTTCAACAACATCCTACATCAAATGGAACAAAGAATACTGGTATGTAAAGATATCTTTTGCAATATATCACATTCAGACAGGAAAAAAGGAAGAATAAAGAGACCATTCAACATGCACAGGGCACCATTAAATAACCAAACATCTGCAACACTGACATATCCTAATAGGAGGAAATAAACCATAGAAAACCTATTCAATGAAATAGCAGAAAACTTCCCTAATCTTAGGAAAGATGTGGGTTTCCATTATTCCATCTATGTTGTATAAGAAGGCTTATAAAACCCCAAATAGACATGACCAGAAAATATCTTCACCGTGACATTTTATAGTCAAGTTGTCAAAAGTGTAGGACAAAGAATTTTTAAATCTTCAAAAGTAAAGTGCCAAGTACTTAAGGGGAACCCCCATTACACTAACAGGTTTCTCAGCAGAAACCCTAGAGGCCAGGATGGCATGGAATGACATATTTCAGCTCCTTAAAGAAAATAACTGCCAACTAAGATTACCAATACCCACCCAGGCTATCTTTCAGGAATGGAGCAATAAAGACATTGCAAAATAAGCAAAAACAGGGAAATCAGGACCATCAGAGGAGCCTTACAAAAGATGCTTAAGGGATTCCTATATCTAAAGTAAAGGAAAACTACTGTCATGACAGCATGAAAGTGTAAATCCCACTAGAAGAGTAGATACACAAAAGAGAAATAGAAAAGACTGAAACATTATCAATGTAATAAACCATCAAATAACAAAGATGAATAAATATTCCAAACAACTGAAGAAAGTCAACAAAATGGCATGCCTAAGCCTGTAACTTTCAATAACTCTGAACATAAATGACCAATTGAAAAATACAATTGACAGGGGAGGGGATGTAGCTCAGCCTGCCTCGCAAGCGCAAGGTCCTAAGTTCGATCCCCAGTACCAGAAAAAAAAGAAATACAATTGACAGACTGGATTAAAAAATAAGACAACAATATACTCTGTACTAAAAAAGTTCATCTCACTAATAGATACAATCTGAAAATGAAAGGATAGAAAATGATATTCCAAGCAAACAATCCTAAAACAAGCAGGAGTAGCTATATTTGTATCTGACAAGACAGACTTCAAGACAAAAACAGCAAGAAGAGACAAAGGTCACTATGTATTTACTGATCAAGGGATCCTTTCATCAAAAAGATATAACAATTACAAATCTCAAACACTCTTAGACCTGAAGGGAGAGATAGGGTCTAACACATTAACAGTGGGAGATTTCAATACCTCACCCATACCAGTATCATCCAGACCCCCCCCCATCAGCAAAGAAGCATTAAACTATAGACCAAATAGACTTTATATTTACTGAACACTCCAACAGCTACAAAATGTATATTCTTTTCATCAGCACATGGAATTTCTCTAGAATAGACCATATATTAGGCCACAAAAAAAGTGTTAACAGTTTATTTTTATTTTTTTTTAGTGTTAATTTTTACAAAATGAAATCTTGTGTCTTTCTCTGATAACAATGGAATGAAGCTAGATGTCAATAACAAGAAAAACTTTAGAAATTAAACACAGGGAGAATGAACAATACACTTGAATCAACAGTGGATCATTGAAGAAAATCACTGAGGAAAAAAAGGGAAATAAAAAAATTCCTTGAAACAAATGTAAATGAAAACACTACCTACCAAAACCTAAAGGATGCAGCAAAAGCAGTACTAAGAAGAAAGTTCATACCAATAAATGTCAACGTTTTAAAAAAAAACCTCAACCTAATAATGCATCTCAAGGGCTCAGAAAGCAAGAACGAATCAACCCCAAAATTAATAGTTGGAAAGAAAAAAAATCCAAGAAGAAATAAAAGTAAAAAAATAGAATCAATGAAGCAAAGAGTTGATTCTTTACAGATAAACTAACCTCTAGGTAGGTAGCTAGGTAAGAGAGGGAGGGAGAGAGGGAGGGAGGAAGGGATTTAGAGTTGAAAAAGGAGGCATTGCTACTGGCGCCACAGAAATAACAAAAGATAATTAGGGATTATTCTGAAAAACTACATGTTAACAAACTGGAAAATCTAGAAGAAATGCACAAATTTCTGGATACATATAACCTACTAGAATTGAAAAGATTAAAAAAAACCTGAATAGATCAATAACAGGCAGTAAGACTGAATCATATAAAGACTCTCAGCAAAGAAAATTTCAGGACCAGATGGCTTCACTGCTGAAGTTCACCAAACTTTCACAAGAACCCAGTGCTTCTCAGGTTATTCCATACAACCAAAAACAAGAGAAATTCTCCAAACTTACTATGAAGCCAACAGGACCCTGTTACCAAAACCTAACAAAGCCAACAAAAATATAAAATGACAGACCAGTATCCCTGAAGAACATAAATGCCAAACTCTATCAAAATACTAGGGGGCCAGGGATTTTTAGCTCAGTGGTTCCACCACCTGCCTTGCAAGCACAAGGACCTGAGTTCGATCCCCAGTACCCAAAACAAACACAAAACAAAAAAAACTAGTAAACTGAATTCAACCACACATCAAAAAGATCCTACACCATGATTAAGTTGTTTTTCCCCCAAGGTTGGAAGAATAGTTCAACATATGCAAATCAATAAACGTAACAGTACACAGAAACTGAATCAGGAATAAAAATCTCATAGCCATCTCAATAGCTGTAGAAAAAGCATTTGATAAAATTCAACATTCCTTCATAATAAAAGCCCTTATCAAATTAGGTAGAGAAGGATCATATAGCAACACATATATGACAGACCCATAGCTAACACAATGAATGTGGGAAAAACTGAAAAGCATTTCTTGTAAGAAAAGAATCAACACAATGGTGTCCACTCATACTGCTCTTAATATAGTACCAGAAATTTTAGCCAGAGAAAATGGGGAATAGAAATAAGACATTCAAATAAGAAAAGGAAGTCAAACTATCCCTCTTTACACACAAGATCCTCTACGTAGAAAAACCTAGACTCCATCAGACTATTCCCACTGATAAATTCAGTAGAGTGGACACAAAATCAACATATAAAAATCAGTGGCTTTTCTATGCACCAATAATTTGTTGAGAACGAAATCATGAAAGCAACCCATTTACAAAACACACCAACACAACACCTAGGGATAAACTAAGGACGCTGGAGACCTCTACAATGAAAATTATGAAACAGTGATGAGAAATTTGAAGACAACACTATAACGTAGAAAGATATCCCATGTTCATGAATTGAAAATATACCATTAAAATGCCCAAAGCAATCTATAGAGTCAAGGCAGTCCCCATAAAAATGTCAGTAACATTCTTCACAGAACTAGAGAAAACAATCATCAACTTCATATGGAAGCACAAAAGACCCAAAACACCCAGAGCAATCCTGACCCAAAACAGCATACCTGAAGGTATCACAAAACAAATTTCAAAACATACTATAGAGCTACAGTAACCCTAACAGCATGGTATTGGCATTAACACACAGACTACTGCAACAGATTAGAGAATCCAGAAATAAACCCACACATCTACAGCCGATGGGTTCTTACAGTGGAGAAAGGACAGCCTCTTCTGCATGCAGTGTGGGGAAAACTGGATACATCCACATACAGACACTTGACCCTTAGTGCCCTGTACAAAAATCAACTGAAAATATGTTTTAAGACCTGAAATTGGGAAACACAAGGTAAACATTTCAAGATACCAGTGCAGGCAGTGCGTTTCTGGCTAGGACATCAAAAGCACAGGAAACAGGCAGAAACTGACAAGTGGGTTCCATCAAACTGAAAAGCTTTTTCAGAGCAAAGGAAACAACAGAGCAGGAGACAACCTACAGAATGGGAAAAAATGTTTACTGGCTAGTCATCTGATGGAATTAACATCCAGAATATATAGAGAACTCAAAAGAAAAAAAAAAACCTTTAAAAAGCCAAATAACAGGGCCAGGAATTTAGCTCAGTGGTGCTGTGCCTGCCTCACAAGCACAAGGTCCTGAGTTCGATCCCTGGTACTGGGGGAAAAAAACCCCCAAATAATTGAATTTTAAAATGGTCAATATATGAAAAAATTGGTCATTGTAATTAGCTGTCAGGGAAATGCAAATCAAAACTATAGTGAGATACCATCTCACCCCAGTTAAAATGGTTATGAAATATAAATAAATGCCAGAGAGGCTGTAGAAAAAAAATTCTTATATACTGCTCATAGGAATGTGAATTAGTATATAGACAATCGTGGCAAACAGTATAGTGAGTCCTCAGAAAACAAAAATAGAACTACCATATGATGTAGCTATTATACTTCTGGGTATACAGTATATCCAAAAGAAATGAAGTCCGTGTACAAAAGAGAAACTTGATGGCCATCTTGTTCACTGTGGCAGAAGTCAAAGTAGTTAATGTATGTTATCAACCTATGTGCCACTCATCAGATGAATGGATAAACAAAATATGGACTATACACAAAGGAATATTATTGAGCCATAAAAAGAATGAATTCTGATATTTGCAGCAAAATGGATGGAACTGGAAGACATCATATTAGATGAAATAAGCTAGACAACAGAAAAGACAACTCCATCAAGTACAAAAATTAATCTCCAATAAGTTAAGGACCTACAAATTATAAGAAAATATATCCAAAGAAAACAAGAGAGGGCTGGGGATTTACCTCAGTGGTTCCGGCACCTGCCTTGCAAGTGCGAGGTCCCAAGTTTGATCCCCCGTAACAAAAACCAAAAAAAAGAATAAAAACACCCAAAGAAACCAAGAGAAAAGACAGCATGGTGCAAAATAGACACAATTTTTAAACCTCTAGTATAAGTTACAACGAACAATATAGGTACTAGCAACAGACTGTGGAAAAATATTTGTAATATATAGAAAAGACAAAAGATTACCACTATATAGTTACAAATTAGTAAAACATTAAAATGGACATAAAACATGAATGTACCATTCTCAAAAGTAAACAGATGGCTTAAACACTAAGTAAAAAATGCAATAGAATAATCAGAAAATTGTTAATTTAAAAAAATCATCTTTCATCCAGCAAGTTAGGGGAAAAATTATTTAAAGACTGAGGATACCTACTCCTGGCCAGAAATGGACACTTTCACACCTTATTAGAATTAAATTGTTTAGGCATGGTATACAGTAATTTGGCAATAATTTTTGATCCTTAAGTGATACTTCTAGTAATTCTA
>NW_004624821.1:1493711-1544638 GCF_000247695.1 Heterocephalus glaber | reverse complement strand
GGACTAATCTTATGGGGCCCTGCAAGGCTTTCAGAGTTCAAAACAAGAGGGCTGATCAACACCCAAGAAAGAGGACTCCTGAGTACAAAACATTTTAAAATGCATGCCTTGATTTAATGATCGGTTAGTGGATATCTTTATATATCATCACCAGACTGATAGCTTGTGTATATATTAGGGAAGAGTAATATTAAAGAGAAGACATCTCACTATTTTAAGACGAGAACAATATACTTCTTTGAATCTAATTTAAAATAAAAATGAAATAACACACCTCAGGTCAAATTATCAGTGTACGATCATCTACAATACCCAGGAATGAAGGAAACTGTTTTCCATTCTGGAAAAAAAAAAATCTCAGGAGACATATGACCTTGAATTGTTTGACAATCACTGCATGCACACACGTGTCTGTACTTGTAAGCATGCCTGTACACATACTTTTAAGCCATGAGCCCAGAATTAATCCTCCTGAGCACTGTCTGCACAGCATGGTAGAAAAATGTCCCACAGCCCTCGCCTAGTCTAAGAAGTTTAGAAAACAAACAAACAAAAGATGAGTGAAATAAATGGCCATTTTCTTGACTCTACTTCCCTTTCCAGCTCTTCTCTTTCCTTTCCTTTCCTTGAAATTATTATCCATATTCCCTCAATATATCCTCTCAATTGTTCCTAAACCCACTCCCCATCTTATCCAGATCACCACGACCTGGCTGCCAAGGCAATGGTCGCTGGTCAGAATGCATCTTTTCTGTCATAGCAACACCCACAGTGTTAATCAGTCCATTCTCAAAACTCTTCACTTTCTGCATCTCTTATAAGCCCCAAACCTAACTAACTCCTGTGACTTAGTGTGGGCCACTAACATAGCAGGGGGAACCTGAGACAGGGTGAACAACAAAAAATTGCCTGCAGTGAATGAAAATGAATGTATAAAAAGCCTTGGGTTCACACGGTCAACTTAAAAAGATCTCATTAGTCACCTTTTGGAGACTGCTAAGTCACCATGTCATAATATGTTAATTGATAATAGGAAAGAAATCCAGAATTGAACCTGCAATGTTCCTTTACTGACTCATTTCAGGGTAATCAAAGTTGATAAGGGAATGTTCTTTACAAAAGAATCACAGGTAATAAGTGCAGGAAGTAACAGATAATTAATCCTTAATGAAAGAAAAGATAAGCAATGATCAGTGGCTGCTAAGACATTCAGGCAAAAGGTTGGAGAACTTTATATTGGATGGATGAGCCTGACAAAAGTCGAAACCACTGATCCACTCTGACAGTGGAAGAGACTGAAGAGCCAACACGAAGTACACACACCAATCTATAGTGAAACATTGCCCCCCCCAAAAAATCTTGACTGACTCTAAGTTCTAGATTTAATGACCAGTTTACATGCAACACAGAAGGTAAAGGATCATGTTAAATGACCTCAGATACAGTAAGCTGGGCTCAAATTGTGGAAAACTATAGGACAAAGGAGCCAGTATCTTCAACAAATGAGTTATGAGGTAGGAAAACAGTGTGGGGGTTAGGAGGGTGCCACTGATTAAAAGAAATTTAAAAGACATCAAACTAATGCAATGTGTGGACTTTTGAGGCCATGGGATAACACAACATAGTGGGTCTTAGATGGTATTGAGGAATCATTAGTACTTGGTGAATACGATGATGACACTGTGGTCATGTGAAGTGATGTATCTGTTAAGATATATGTAAGAATTTACAGGTGATGTGACATAAACAGCAGAATACTGAATTGAAGTTGAGTGATGGATACATGGAAATTCATTTGCTTTCTCTTCTACTGTGATATATATGAGATTTTTCATAATTTTTTTAAAATAGGAGCTACTGACAAGAACTAGGATCCCAGGGAACATCCTTATCTCAGGGCTCCACATCCACCTGCAGACACCCCGTTAGTGATGAAGTGCTCCTTGCCTTACAGAAAGCCCCTTTGAGGGTAAACTATTTGTGGAAGGTCAAGTGTTTGCTCCATTTTCTAGTGAACAATGGTGCTCATATACTTAAACTTTGAGAAAGATTCATCCATCATATTAACCTAGTCTGTCACAAGAAACAGTCTCACAAACTGGCCCTTAGTAAAGGCCAGAGGTCCTTACTAAGTCCTTTACTCCATCTCATCTGCTCTGGGAAGGCCCTTACATAAAGAAATGCCTATTATATGCCAAGTACAGTGCTAAACAAGACTGGTTCTGGGCTGGGGATTTAGCTCAGTGGCACTGCGTCTGCCTTGCAAGCATAAGGTCCTGAGTTCAATCCCCAGTACCAAAAAAAAGACTGGTTCTTACCCATAGGAAGCTTGTAAGTTAGTGGACCGAATCTAAGTCATTCAGCCCTTTGAAATCCTTCCTGAATAGGACAAAGAATAGCAAATAATGACAATATATCCATGCATGCTCTGCTAGTATTTTATATGTATGATCACATTTAATCCCCACAACAGGCCTACAAAGGACATAGTAGTATCACCCTTTCACATGTAGGTGTGAGTGTGTAATTTTAAATAAGGCATAAAGCAGTCAAGTGACTTGCTCAAGGTTATCTGCCTCCTAGGTAGTATAGCTGAGATTGAAACCTGGGGAGTCTGGCTTAAGGACTCTCTAATCTATACCATTCAGCCACCACACTATAAATTCCAAGCCACTCTTGCTGGAGTGCATTCAATTTGAGTACCAAAGAGATCTGGACTGGCTTGGCAGGCAAGGTCAATAGGACTTTCTTGGCCAGCAGACCAGAAAATGCTATTCAGCACTTAGCACGGGAGTGACAGAGCTTTAAGGAATTACACTGCAGGCAAACAGAGGCCATGCCCTGGCCCATCGCAGTGGTTCACAGATGGTGACAGTGAGTCAGCAGCAGGTGGCAGCAGAGTTGGACTCCTCAGGACAGGTGGCCCTACCTCTCTGACAATGTCAGGCACACAGCACGGTGCTGGCTAGACAGAGGCAGAGGGCAGCACCTCCTTACGCTCCCTTCCATCCTGTGATGTGCCGAGGACATTCGCCCTGCCCCTCCACTCCTGGCACAGAGGGCTTTGCTGGGCTTTCTCTGCACCTTAGGTCTCTCCCCTGCCAGCTGCCTTTACTAGTTGGCAGAAGAGCCCCTGACAGCTCCACAGCCCTGAATCACAGCATGCTGTATCCTAGGCCTCTCCAGTGCCCAGCTCTGAAGCCCAGCCCCAACTGGAATGCTTTGAGACCAATCGGTAAGTCAGGGTTCCTTGTGGCAGCTCAGAGTGTCTCACAGGCCCTCACCTGTGAAATGCAGATGATTATTTCCTGGAATAGACTGTGATATGCCTATCAGGTCAACAGCCCCTCTCTTCCTCTTACTGAATTCAAATCTGGGATCACATACAGTCATTCTACATGATGTTTTAGTCAAGGATAGACTATATAGACAACAGCAGTCTCAACAGCAATATGTATCGCCTGGAGACACCACAGACATCTTAGTTTGTGAAGTACAGTCTATGAATACTCACACAACAGAATCACCTACACACACATCTCAGAACTTATCCCAGTCATTAAGCAGCACTTGACAGTAGCTGACCAAAACCATCTTTGTTTAAAACCTGACACAACTCAAAATAGGGAAGAGGCTACAGTGGTGACGCCAGGCCCATTCAGGTCCCATTAATCGATGATGTGTTTAAACACAGAAGCTCCTGCAGCAAGAGGTAAGAAAGGGCAGCCTGTCTCCTCTCATCAGCATACAAACAATGAGCTCTAGTACTGGTCTGTCCTCCCTCGCAGGCTAGCTCCATCCTCTAGTGTTCTCCAAGCTCACAGCTTTGGGCCAAGACTGTCACAAAAAGAATGCCCTCACTCAGGCCATGGTCTTATCTAAACAAAGAGAAGAAACAGTCTCTAGCAGTTTCTCCAGAGAAACCTGGGGATGAGGCGCCACCATTCTTCCTATCCACCCTAGGGACTGCCTCTCAACTCCAGACTTAGTAAGGAGCTAAAATGTTAATGACTTTCTTTCGGTCATTCAGCAAATGTGCACTGCATACCTGCTGGTGCCAGGAACAACCCCTGAAGAGGAGGGAAATAAAAAGCAGAAGCAAGATTTGGAAATGGCTCTACGCCCCTTAATCAATCCTATGCACAGTTCCAAAGCCAGCCTGCCCAGCCATTGAAGGCCGATTCAACATGAAACACAACAGGCACCAGAACCTTTCTCCCAAACAAGAAGAGGCAGTGGTGAGGCAGGCAGCCAAGACACAGAAAGGATTTCGTTAGAGAAGAGTCAGGATACGTACTTGGGATATTCAGTACCAAGAAAGAAAATATGTTTGATATTTAACTCCCTACACCTAATATGTTATGCTAGTCTACCTAATAATTTCCCATTTCTAAACTCAACTCTGATGGTTCAAATAAGGCAGACATAAACTAAGACATTAAAAATTGAGACTTTTGAAAGTAAAAGAATATCTAAATTTTAAGTTCATTGAACATAAGCTATATGGACTGCTGTCAAATTTAAAGACAGTATAGGATTCACACAAAAATCCACAATTTCCTATGATCAAATATATGTGTGTGTGTGCATATATATATATAAATAAATAAATAAATAAAAGAGCACACAAGCACAAGAGAGTCAAAAAACATACACATCAGGAAAAGTAAAATGTGTATAGATACCTTAACACTAAATTTATCAAGACATCATGAGATTAATGCACGTTATCGTTGGCCTCTACAATTATAAGAGGTGCTCAAAGCGGTGGCCATTAGCTTTCCGACTGAAGTGTGTGTACATTTTTTTGGTGTACTCTCTATGTATACATAACTTTTTTCCCTAATGGCAAAATAAAATCTGTATTGACCAATTCAAGGCACCTCATGAGTCAAATTGTTATCAATCGAAAAAAACCCATACAGTAAAACATATGTTGATCAAGGAGGTCTTTACAGAAAGCTTATCCTTTGAGTCTGTTAGCTAGCTTTTATTTTATCCTCCAGCTGGTCACTTAGTTCACAGCTTTCAAAAAACTAAAACAACTCAGGTGGAGGTAAATCCACCTCATCACAAATGATATAAAATACCTCTTACTCTCTTGAGTGGGTCTCATGTCTTCTTTATGCCTCTGCCCGCTCCCTACCACCACTTCTCAAAGCAAATGTGTTCTCTGGGAACATGGTTGTTTTCTAGTTGCTTGGAGAAAAAGTCCGTCATTGGAGGTGGACCACAAATATAGAATAAAGTCTCATTTGAAATATGATCTTTTATCTGCTCCTCCGTTATTCTTCCTTCTACCAAAAAATAGAAAATCCCAAATTAAGCCAGAGATGTTTGTATCCTGAAATGAAGAGGCAGTAGGCACAATTTGACAACAGTGTTTATTTGTAGGAAATCAAGCCCAGAGTGTCTCAGGGCTTCTTAAGCTTCCAGCAAGCAAAGTGGTAAGCTAACCGTAATGTACTCTGGAGAGCAAACCAGCTAGCTTACTGGTGTTTGATGGAGAGGCAAAAGTGCCTTCAGCAAAACAAATACGCAAAGTATTCTATAAATAAAGTTTTATAAAACCCTTCAAAATGGGAAACCCAGAGTAACTTAAATGACTATTACTAGCAAATGCAATCGATTCACCCAAGGTTGGAATATAAATTTTTTGTAAGCACAATATAGCAGTGACGCAAAGGCCTGCTTAAAAATGTGAAAAATTAATATGGGCAGTAGAAAGTCTGTATATAATAAGTAAATCCAGCTAAGTATTTCCTTGTTTTTCCATGATGAATCATCTCTCAATTCCCCTAGTACTGACAATCCCAGCCAGCAACTCCCACCAATAAAGCATCTATGCTCAACCAACTGGCATGTCCACCAAATAACTGCCTGGAGATAATCAAAATATCTTTAGGGGACTCACCTGTGATGTATGGCCTAAGTTCTGCACTGATTTGTGTAGTCTGTTTTGTAACATGCAAACTGCATGCAATCTTCTCAGGAAATTCATTTACTAAATCAAGGATATTTTCCTGGAATGTCAAACATATTTGGTCACACTACAATTTTAAAAAATCAAAACAGATGTGCATTAACCACTGACGCCAAACCTCAACTCCCATTCTGCACACGTCTGCTGCTCTTACTCTCTACTTAGGGAGATATTGTTTGCAGCCTAGCAGGCCAGAGCATTCAGAGTACAGAGGGCTATTTGGCTTTAATTGAAATCTGAATATGCTAACAAGCATATTACTAACTCTCCGGGAGTTTTTTCTTTTTCCTTTTTCTCAAGCATTGGCAATTAAGCAGCAGTTTCACTGACCACAGTTGTGTCTTTTAACTGTTTCTATTCTTTTGTTCATTTCTGCAGCTGCTAAGCAGTCCTGAGTGAAAGCTTTCTCTGTTGAATGTACTTAGTTTCAACAGATGCAACTGAGGGGGGTTTCATTTACCCAGCTGGGTCCAGACTATCTGTACCTCACCTACTTCTGTGACAGACGAGCCAACTTGTGGGTCTCTTGACTCCTTCCAGGATCTGGGGGTCATAGTGACTTTCCTGTTCACCTAACCTCCAGATTCCATCCCATCAAAATCCACTTTACCTTGTCACTACACTTGGAGCCTCAACACTAGCAGTTTTATTTGTCCTGGGTAAGATGTGTTGGTTAATTCTCATTTGAACATGATAAAGCCTTGCCAAGCCTTTTGTCTAAATTTTTGCAGAGAAATCAGAACCTAGATAAGACATTTTTGTGGATAATACCATTATACAAGTTTGCCTACAGCAAACTATAAAACATACATTCGACCTCGTACCTTAAACAAGAGTTCGCTAGTATTCTTTGCACTGTAGAATAGTTTTATTGTTCCTATCTCACATCCACTTCTTTTGTTTGCCCACTCTCGGTGAAGATCTGCTGAGTACTTCAGGATGGAAAGCAGGGGGTTAATTCCGACTCCTCCTGCAATCAACACGAGGTTTCTGGGGGGATCTGTGGGCTGAGGGTCAAAGAAGAACTCTCCACCCACTCTCACAGCCACTTCAGCGTCAAGTGCACACTACGGTAGGAAAAAAAAGATCCTTTAGTCCTTTGTAGCACAGGTCTTAAACCAAATGTTCTACTTTAATAAAACCAACTTCTGTATTTGTATCAGTATTTAGGAGTATCTTTGCAGCTTGCTCTCAATTTTCTCAAGGTACTGTGAATTGACTCCACTTGTCCATTATTCAGGCCACTTGCTGCCCCACCTTTGTGATCCTTACTGCACATCTATACCAGTTCTGAGGAAAGGTGACTTGTATCAGTGATTTTACTATCTGTTGACTTCTCGGGTGATGAAATCAGTTGACAAAAGTGGTAATGAACTCCAGCAGGGGACAGCTATGGAATATGGGTGTCCTTCATCTGAGTGGCATTTTTCTCATCAAGGCTGAGAGAAACGGGATGAGCCACGTGTCATGATCTGGCTGCCGTGGCTCATCAGGGCTGAGACGGGTGAGTACTGGGCCCCCTCCCTCTCCCCAGCAGAGCACAGCCTGATCAGCTCTACAGGCTCAGACCAGCACAGTGCTTCTGTCCAACACTGTTCTCTTCTTCCTGGAGCAGCCAGAACAGGCACCTAGAGGCTTCACACTAGGAGTGAGTCCCACATAGACTCACTCAGGTAAAGCACCTGTTTGGTGAGGTCATTACACCAGAAATGTCACCAAAGTTGAACGCACTGGTTCTTGATGCAGCAATACTGCCCCTACTGGGTTATTATGGAAACTTGTGGCAACATTCTTTGGTTGTTAAAATGATTTGGGAAACCTAAGTGGTGTTTAGAAGGCAGGGGCCAGAGATGCTACATATCCCACAGAATTAGTGGTTTCCTGGAGCTGGCTCCTACTAAGCTGATGGTTAAGTCTGCAGAAATTCTGTGAGCTAGTATCTATTGGTAGTTTGAAATGAGCAACTGTGGGAGTTTTTACCACACAGAGATCAGCAATGATACAAACAAGTGTTTTCTTCATTCAAGGAGCTGGCTTGCCACCATACCATTATCTGTAATATAGAGGACTGCTTTGACAACAACTTCTGAATGGCCCATGGGTTGTTCATGTAGGTGAAGGCTGGATTGTAATGATCTCAGACTAGATTCTAACTTTTCATAAATAAATAGCCTATTTTGCTCTAAATTTTCCAGAATGTAACCCTGTATAGATTTACTATGCTTGGCTTTGTTCAGAACTTTACCAAGCATATTCACTGCTCTGGAAAACCATATCCAGCTGGTGGCATGTGTGTCCTTCTGTCACACACAACAAACCTGCATCTTCTGCATCTGTAGACCATGTATTCAGGATGATTCTATGCTTAGGAACAACTACCTAACAGCTTCAATCTATCTTCTTTAGAAACATCCCAGATTTATATATTGAAATATTCTTTGAATAAAGATCACTTTCTATTACTTTTCCTTTTTATTATACTTGAGAGAATTACAGTTTTTAAAGTATATAGTCTATTAACTATGAATTTCATTTCAGGATGGTTCTAGAAAGGGGGGATTGGATCTGACAGGGTGAACTTGTTCTGGAGAAAAACACTGATTTAGGTATGAAAAGACTGAACTTTAATCATAAAAGATTAAAAATAAGAGATCCAGCAAGTCCTCCTCACTTCTCTGAGCCTCTTGCTGCCTGAAAATGGGTAATAGCACCTGGCCACCCTGCTTCACAGGGTTGCTATGGGCCTTAAATCACACACTGGGGGAAAACTCCTCACTGGGATCATGTTTTGGATAAGAGGGCATTTTAGTCAAAGAAGAAAAAGTGTGGGCATGTCTGCTTCCTTCTATCCAATCCAACAATAAAGAAATTCACAGTAAGAGCAAAGATAGGTTTGTGCCATTACATATTCCTGGCCTAAAGCAACTAAATGAACTCCCTCCTAAGAAATAACATAGCACATACTTTTTTGAGGACCAAACCCTTGGCATTTACACATTCCAGGTGAGTAATAAGCACTTTCAGACAGTAATTTAATTTGAAGCTCTAAACTTAGACAAGTCAAACTTAGTAAAAAAAAAAAAAAAAAGAAAGTTATCTGAATTCACAAAATAGGTACTTTTTGGTTAGGAACTCTTTTTTTTTTTTGATACTGGGGATCAAACTCGGGTCCTTGTGCTTGCGCAGCAGGTGGCAAAACCACTGAGCTAAATCCCCGGCCCAAGGTTAAGAACTCTTAAAAGAATGGAAATCCTTTTTCTGGGGGAAACATGACTGGACTTAACTATTTTAAATATGTAGGGGATTGTTTCAAGAATGATACTAAGTGGGTTTTCATTTTGACAAAAGAAATTAGCAGCAAGAGAGCCTTTGGTTAGGAATAACTAAAATCTAGGGATGACTGCACTGGCTACCCAAGTGCTTTAAAATGCTCCTTCAAGCCTTGGAAATAGAATCTAAGACACAAGAGGCTCTGCCTAGGAATGACAATGGATTTCATCTTCCTACATCCTTCCTCTACCCCTCTTGCTTGCTTTATATAAATCTCCTTGTCTATAGCATAAAAGAGACCGTTAGCATAAAATCTCCTTGTTAGCATAAAAAGACTGAAATGAGAATTTTCTCCAATGGCCATCTTTGGCATATATACTTAGTAATGACAACAAAGAAAGCCCTGAGATTATTATTTTTAGAAAGTAGAATATGTTCTACCCCAAGTTGGCAAGAAAATGTGCCCCTGGGAAGGATAATACCCCAGAAAGCTGTATTCTCTTTAGCGACAAAATAATCCTCAGTAGATCTATCTTCTAATTTGCTAACATCTGGGAAGAATCAAAAGCTACTTTTGTCTTTTGCTGATCAATAAAAATTGCCAGGGTAGCATGACACAAAACTCAAAGCACTATGTAGGATATGTAGGTAAATAAAAGGACATTACCTTCAATTACATAGCAATGTATCAAATCTGAGTATAGATTTTCTGTGTGAAATAACCTTTCCACAGCAACTGGAGCTGAGCACACAATAGCTGTCTAAAAACCCTTACCCTGCCAGGGGTTTGAGCCAAAGCAATGAAATAAAGGAAGACGTTTATGGCACTTTATCCCATGTCCCAACAGAGCAGCCTGCTGCCACCCAGACACTCACGTGCCTCTATTGTCCAATCTAATAGCTTAATAAGAAAATCCTCAGGAGGAAAATAGCCACCTGAAAATGGTTCCAAGAAAAATCTGACTTCATAAAGGCTGTTTGCAACTCCCACTGGGCAGAGTAGAGCAGGCACTACAATTAGGATGTGCATTCAGGCAATGCCACTTTCCGATATTCTACAGCCTCTAAGAGTAAGTTCCTTCATTGAAATGCCAATGAGGCATGAAACCAAGCAGGGAGCCGTGGACCAGGACCAGGTCAGGTCACGTGGCAGGCTAAGAACAACTGCAGGATGGGGTGGGGGTGTGTGTGTGCACGCGCACACTTCTGGCACCAGGAACTAGCGTACCTATGCTCACTTTGAATCTGACAAGGGCATGTGGATATCTTGTTGGTCCCAGCCGAGTGGCATAATTTAGAGGCTGAGAGAGCAGCCTATGGGCAGTTATGGGTTGAAAATCTACAGAGAATTTTAAAAGGAATGAGGCAGCTGAGGCCGTACTAAAGGAGACCCAGAAGTGAGAGGATAAACTGCGACAGGATACATTTATGACGGAAATGCCAACGCAAGCAAGCACCTGGGGTTTTCCTGAACAGACACAATGACAGGACAATATACAAGAATATATTTTTATGCCTCTATAAATTAAAATTTAAATTATCTTATTGTGGTATTTTTGGCATACATCTCTGAATTTTAACACATGTGTAGATCTATGTTAACTGTCATCAAAATCAAGATATAGAATAGTTCCACAGGGCATAGTGGCATGTGCCCGTAATGCCAGCACTGTAGAAACCTGAAGCAGATGGACTGCAAGTTCAAGCCCAGCACGGGAACTTGGTGAGACCCATCTCAAAGTTAAAAGAGGAGGGGGCTGAGGATGTAGCTTAGTGCAAAGTACTGTTAAGAAAAAAGAGCTCCACCCGCCCCCCAAAAACTCTGACATTCCTTTATGCACGCTGCTTTCCTATTCCCAACCCTGATCTGTTTCCCATCATTACTTTTGTCTTTCAGAATGTGGCATAAATGGGATTGTACAGTAGTAACCTTTGAGGCCACCTTTTTTCACTAAACCTGATGCCTCCGAGATTCACCTAAGTTGCTGTTTGCATCACGAGCTCATCCCTCTTTATTGCTGAGTCCATGAATGTATCAGTTTATCCATTCTCCTATTGGGGAACATCTGAGTTGTTTCTAGTTTTTGATATTTACAAATAGAACTGCTATAAACATTCATGTTAAGTTTTTATATGGACATAGCTTTCATTTCTCTACACTAAACTCAGGAATGATACTGCTGGGTCATGTGATAAATGTTTAACTTTATATGAAACTCTCAAATGTTTTCCAGAATGGCTAGATTATACTGTCTTGCACTTCTGCTAGCAATATTAGCAAATTATGAGAGTTTTAGTTGCTCTACATCCTCACCAGCACCTGATACTGTATTTTCAATTTTAGTTATTCTAATGGAACAGAAAAATATATTCTAGTACATATCATTGTAATCTGTATCTCTCTTGTGATCACTGACACTGAACATCTTTTCATTATCTGACAACCATAGTCCCTTTTTTAGTGAAGTATCTGATACTTTGCTCTTTGTGGGGGGGGGCACGGCACTGGGGATTGAACCCAAGAATGGTCTACCACTGGATACTCCCTAGCCATTTTTTATTCCATTTTTATTTTGAGACATGGTCTCACTAAGTAGCCCAGGCTGGCCTCAAACTTGCAATCTTGCCTCAGCCTCCCAAGTAGTTGAGCTTAAAGGTGTGCACCACTGTCCCTGGCCTTTGTCCATTCTAAAAAATTACGTTGCTTCTCTTCTTTTGGTTGACATTGAGATTTTATGTTCTGGATGTAAATCCTTTCCTGAGTATCTAAATTTACAAATACTTTCTCCTAGTCTATAGTTTATTTTTTAATTCTGTTAACAGTCTTACAAAGTTCGGGTGTGGGTACACACACCTGTAATCCCAGCACTCGGGAGGCTGAGGCAGGAGGATCAACATGAGTTTGAGGCCAGCCGGGCTACAGTGAGTTCAAGGCCAGCCTGAACTACATAGGGAGACTGTGCCTCAAATCAAAAACAACACCCCCAACAGTCTTATAGGAAAAGTTTTAATTTTAACCAAGTCCTCCTATATATCATTTTTTTCTTTTATAGATCTGGCTTTTGGTGTCATGTCTAATAATTTTTTGCCTATCCTCAAGTTCCAATTATTTCCTGTTTTCTTCTAGAACTTTCATAGTTTCATGTTTTATATTTAGATTACAAACCATTTCAAGTTAATTCTGAATATAAAATATGCAGTTTAGGTTAAAGCTACTTTCTTTTTTGCATATAGATGTACAATTATTTTAGCACTATTTGTTGAAAATGCTATGCTCTTTCCAGAACTTCTTTAGCAGCTCTGCCAAGTCAGTCTATTTCTATTTTCTTTTTTTTCAATTCAGGCTGGCCTTGAACTCATGGCAAACCTTCTGCCTCACCTTCCAGAGAGCTGGGATTATAGGCGCATGCCACCACACCCAGCCTGTCACTCTATTTCCAAATGCTACATTCTGATCTATTTATCTGTATGTCTATTCCTTTCAATATCCCACTATTTTGATTACTGTTGCTTTAATCTTAAATTTGAATAATGTGATTCCTTCTCATTTTTATTTTTCAAAATTGTTTTAGCTATTCTGGTTCCTTCTTTTCTATATAAAGTTTAAAATCACTTGTCTATAGTTATAAAAACACTTAAGATTTTAATTAGTAAACGATGGCACTAGAACACCTGGTATCCGTATATAAAATACTATTCTCTTCCTCACCTCTTGAATTGAGTTTATATTCTATAAAATGCTAATGTTAAATAATCTTTCAAAACTCAGTCGACCATATATGTGTGGTTCTATTTCTAGATTCTGTTTTATTCCAATGATCTATGTCTTTCCTTACACCAACACTGCCTTGATTATGGTAGCTTTAGAAGAAGTTTTAAAATTAGGTACTAAACGTCTTCCAACACTGTTTTTGTTTTTAACTTTTCTAGGTCCTTTGTATTCCTACATAACTTTTAAATTTCAATATCCAATTCTTCATTTATAGCAAGTATACACAGACCTGAATTTTTATATATACCTTGTGTTTTCTAATCCTGCTAAATTCAAGTACAAATTCTAGGGGCTCCTAGAGATTTCTTAGTATTTTCTCTGTAGATGATCATTTCATCTACATATAAAGATTTTGCTACTACCTTGCCAATCCTATCCTAATTGTGTCATTTTATTGCCAGACTATTTTGGTCTGGGCCTATGTTTCAAAGTTTAATGAACAGATGAAGAGTAAGCATATCTGCCCTTGTTCCCCACCTTAAGGAGAAAGCATTGTATCTTCTCCATTTATATAAGGCATTCTCACTGGAAGT
Source organism: Heterocephalus glaber (assembly GCF_000247695.1). The sequence goes on along the minus strand of NW_004624821.1, from coordinate 1,531,080 downwards.
ATGAAGTACATGTCTTTAATCTGTTGAGAAAGTTCTGTTCTAGTCTCCTGATAGCTTTTACCATGAACAGCTGTAGAATTTAGTCCAATACTTTTTCTCCAAGTAGTGACAGGATCATATGGCTTTTTTTCCTTTCCTCTGTTAAAATGATGACTTTTGGGGGGGTGGATCTTCCAATGCTGAACCAACACTGCCATCTCTATAACAAAACCACTTTCTACATACTGCCAGATCTCACTTTTAATAGTTTGTTTTGTTAAACAAATTTCTATCTATGTTCATACTTTTTTCTTCTATTATCTTTATCCAGTTTTAGGATTAGCACAATGTTGATTTCCTAAAATGAGGGGAGAAGTGTTCCTTCTTTTTTCTGCTTTAATTGTTTGATATCATTTATCAGTTAAAATGTTTATGAGCCTGCTGTTGTCATATAGGTAGGTTTTCAAGCTAGGAATATACTTTCTTTAATAGGTGCTATTCAAATTTTATATTTCCTCCAGAGTTAGTTTCATTAATTCGTCTTCCAAGGTACTTCTTAGAAGTTGTCAAATTTATTTCAAAAAAGATTTTTGTAATATGCTTTCTATATCCTTTTAAATTCTGTAAAATCTGTGGTAATGTTTCCTAGATCTTAATATTGTAATTTAAAAAATCTATAATTGATATTGTGTAACAGGAAGAAAAGGTCTAAAAGAGCAGGGGAATTGTGAGGGGTAGGGGAAGGGAAAAAAGGGAAAGGAAAAAGTATGAGAAGAGGAAAAAAAATGGAAACAAGGTCTTTGCAAATAGGGAAGGGTGAAGGGGGTGAAGGGAGGGTAAGGGAAGGGGAAAAAAATAAGAACTAAGAGACTCATGTAAAGGTACAAGATCCCAATGATGAATGTAACTGTATTTTATACCTAAAATGTACCAATAAACTTAATGGGGAAAAAAAAAGATTTTGATTAGTGTTATTATAAATCAATTAAAAAACTAACTTCTTTACTATCTTGAGTCTCCCAGCTCATGAACACAGTTAACTATTTACTCCTATCTTCTTTAATTTTTTTCATGAGATTGAGATAAACTCATTTTTTTTAGAGACCAACTACTTAGAAGATGGTCCTATAGAGAAATGGGCCAAAAGAGTATCCTAAGCTAGCCGGTTTTCACAACACAAAAGCTCTCTCAGCCATTTCAAGGGCATAGTTGCTCCTATAAATATGGCCTGTCTGTTGATTCTTTGTGTGCCCTCCGAGCTGAACCAAACCGCATCCATGTGGGACTTCTACAGCCACTAAATTCAACCATGTTTCCACACTTTCTTTTGCAAACAAGGCATATAGGTCCCAGCCCATTCACATACACACTGTTTTGGTGCTCTATGAGATCTACTACTGTTGTCCTCTTGACCTCTCTCCTCTACTTATCCCCATGTGACTCCCATACAAACAATTCTCTGCAACCTTTAAAAATTTTTGTTTTCTGTTTTCTTTTGTTGACTCAATAGTTTCCAGGAAAAGAAGTAGACAATCCTGAATTTCTGAAGCCATATTTGTACTAGGACATTTCTTTTTGGTGAAGGAGGTAAGAAAACACCTTTAATGCCATGGAGGTTGTTGGTACATCAGAAGGCACACTAGTAATAAAGAGCATGGCAGTGAAAAGATGACCAGGGTCAAAAACTAAGATGATAACTCACATGAGTCCATTTTTTTGTTACCAGAGTTCTAGCTGGTAATGACGGCCAGCTTATGTAGGATTTGTGTTGAGCCCTATAATAAAGCATGAGTTATTAACACTAAATTTGGATTCCCTCTCAGAATCCCACATGAAGAGATCAACAAGAACTGAAATAAAGAACACCGTGGGTTTATATGTGCCCATCTCTGGGCACCAGCAGTATTATGTAATCAGAAATTATTTCCCCTGCAAATTCTAGACAGAATGCTAATTTCCTTTAGTTACGACATTTACACTAAATAATTCAATTTACCTTTTACATAACAAAGCCAATTTTCAAAAACTTACATAAAATGCAAAATGCTTTACTTCACACAAAGTATTCTACTGAATTTTGATTTGGTAAGACAAAATATTTCCAAATCCCAGTCCTTTTCAGTCATACTTAATGTATCAAAAAGATTCTGCTTCTTTACCCTTTCTGAGAAGCTCTGTGTGAACATGTACCTTTTATACTCAATACCAGGTTTTTTAAGTGCATCAAGGGAGCCCAAGAGAAATCTTGTGGGAGGCAGACATGCCAAATCTCTAGGTAGTTGTTCACCTCATTGTGAATCCAGAGAGCAGGAGGGTGGTTTGCATATTTCACTGCCAATTCTATCATCCTCTCTTTTTCTAGCAGTCTGGGACTGGAGCATATTGAAAACCCACCAACCACAGAGACTCCTGGGATGAAGAAATCAATCCTAAAAGGAAAGGCAAATAAATGATTACTGCTAAAATAATTTTTAAAAAGGCAACAGGGTAAGCAAAACTGACAAAACTTTAGTCAGATGAAGAAAAAAGAAAAAATACTAAAAATTAACAGAAAAGGGGCCACTATCACCAGCCTTACAAAAACAGAGTATAAAGGAATCTTATGAATTGTATACCAAAAATTAGTTTACTTAGATAAAATGCATATATTTCTAAAAAGATATAAACTACCAACTGTGACTCAAGGAGAAACAGAAAATATCAACAGACCCCTAAGAAATTAAAGGACTGAATTAGTAATTTTAAAATTCACACAAAGAAAAGCTCAGGTCCAGATGGCATTGCTGGTGAGAACATTTAAAGAATATTTATCCTTCACAAACTCTTCCAAAAACAGAAGGAAACACTTTCCAAGTCACTGTTACCCTGATAGCAACACTAGGCAAAGATATTGCAAGGAAATTACGGGCAAATTTCCCTTCTGAATAAAGACACAAAACTCCCAGGAATACAAGGTTAGTTTAACATTTGAAAATCAATCAATATAATATCAGTAGAATACAAAATAAAACCCATATAAATATCTTACTAGATACAGAAAAGGCATTTGATAAAATACAACATTCATGATGAAAACACTCAAGAAAGTAGGAGAACTTTTTCAACACAATAGGGGCCATCTATAAAAGACCCACAACTGACATCAAACTTAATGGCAAAAGGTGGAACATTTTCTCCTTGGAACGAGGCAAGGATGTCTACTCCTACCACTTTCTACTCAACACTGAACTAGGTTCTAGCCAGTGAAAGCAAGAGAGTGAAACAAAACGCATTCCAATTACAGCAGGAAAGGCATGAGCTCATACACAGAAAATCCCAGCAATTCACTGAAAAGACATTAATAAACAAATTCAAACAAGATTGCAGAACACAAGATTAGTATACAAAACTCAGTATTTCTTCTCTGCACTAGCAGTGAAAATTCCAATTGTGAAATTTAGAAAAAAATTCATTTATAATAGCATAAAAAGAATATAATCAACAAAAACACTGTAAGACTTGTACACTGAAAATTTTTAAACAAGGTTGAAAAAAACTTAAAGAGCCAAATAAATGGAAAGATATCCCATGTTCATGAATTAGAAGAGTTAATGTTTTTAAGATGGCAATATTGTTCAAATTTACCTACTGACTCAATGCAGTACCTACCAAAACACCAGCTGGTTTCTTGTATAAACTGACAACTTGATCAAAAAGTTCATATAAAAAAAAGTTCATATGGGGGGCTGGGGATTTAGCTCAGTGGTTCCGGCGACTGCCTCGAAAGTGCAAGGTCCCAAGTTCGATCCCCAGTACCAAAAAAAAAATTTCTTATGGAAAATTGAAGGAAACCAGAATCTTGTAAAAGAATAAATTTGGAAGACTTATCTCCCGATTTCAAAAGTTACTAAAAAGCTAGAGTAATGAAGACATTGTGGTACTCGTATAATATAAGGATAGACATACAGATCAAAATAAAATATTTACGAGTCCAGAAAAATTTATGGTCAATTGATTTTTGACAAAGGTGCCAAGAAAGTTTATTCAGCAAATGGTACTAGGACAACTGAATATCTACATGCAAAATAGTGAAGTTATACCTATACTTTTTATCATATATAAAAATTAAGTAAAAATGAACATCAATTTAAATAAGGACCAAAACAATAAACTCCTAGAAGAAAACACTACACTGGCAATGATATTTTAGTTTTGATACCAAACCACAATGGTAAAAGAAAAAAAAAACCAAAACAAGCAGGGTCCAATGGCACATCCCTGTAACTGTAGCTCCCTGGGAGGCTGAAGCAGGAAGATCTTAAGTTTGAGCCCACTCTGGGCAACTTAACAAGACCCTGTCTTATGATAAAGGCTGGAGATGTAGCTCAGTGCACAGGACTTGGGTTCAATCCCTAGTAGCTAGGAAGGAAAAAGAAAAGTTAAAAGATAATTTTTTCCTTTAAGGAACTTAAATTCACAGCTTACACAAATTCCAACTCAGTAATAAAGACAACCCAAATTTTAAAATGAGCAAAGGGTTTTAATTAACATTTTTCAAAGAAGATACATAAATAGCTAATAATCACATAAAAAGATGTGCAATATCACTAGTCATTAGCGAAATGATAATCAAATCCACACACAAAAGATAAACAATAGCCAAGTGTTGGTGAGGATCTGGAGAAACAAACTCTCACAGATTTCTGATCAAATGATATAGCCACTTTAAAATGCAAGTTGGCAGTGCATGAAAATGTTAAACAGAGTTATCATATGGCCTACAATTCCACTCCTGGGTTTATATCCACGACAACTGAAAATATATGTCCACTCAAAAACATGAACACCAATGTTCATAGCAGCATTATTCATAATAGCCCCAAAGTGTAAAAAATCTAAACTGTCCATGAGATAATGGATAAATATGGTACAGCTATACAATGGAATGAAGTATGATACACGCTACAACACAGATACACCTTAGAATTACGTTAAATGAAAGAATTATTTTACTGAGATTTAATCATATGATTCCACTTATATAAAATATCCAGATTAGGCAAATCCAAAGAGACAGACAGTAGATCAATAGTTGTCTATGGGGTGGGAAGATGGGGAGAGAATAACTGATGTAAATTTATAAAAATGTCCTAAAATTTGGATTATGATGATGGCTGCACAACTCTGAGTGTAATAAAATCTAGTAAACTGGATACTTTAAGTGAATTTTACATGTAAATTAAATCTCAGTAAAATTATTCTTTAAAAAACAATGGCAATTGCCAGGTATGCTGGCGTATACCTATAATCCCAGCACTTGGAAGGCTGAAGCAGGAGGATCACCATGAATTTGAGGCCAGCCTTGGCTACATACTGAGTTCAAGTATAGTCTGAACTGCACAGTGAGATGTCTCAAATCAAACCAAACTAAACCAAACCAAACTAAACCAAACCAATAGCAACAAAATCTCTTTCACTGGTATTTGCCAAATTTAAACAGGCTAACATGACCTGAGTTCTGAAAAGCTTATTATTACTTTCTTTTCTTCTAATCACATTCTTAATACTCTAGAACTCTCCCAAGTTTGAAGCCCTCAGAAACTTTTTTGGGGGGGAAGGGGTAAGAATTTAAAGGCATTGCAACAAATCTGGACATATACCCACAAAAGAAAAATGTACTACAACTTAGCACCACAAAAAATTCTCAACCCCATATCTAGGGGATGTAAACATCCATTTTAGTTGTTTCTCTGCCACAAAGGAGCAAAAAGTATCATCTCTCCCCAGTTACCGTCTTCCATGCAGACGTCTCTGAAAAGCATAAGATGTTCTTTACTGGTTAGATCTATCACCTTAAAATATATTTTCCTTCAATCTATGGCCTTAAATATTTACTTATTATTATAGTCTTTAAACCAGCTCTGGATTGGAAGTGCTCCAGAAAAGGTCCCTAGCTTACTTCCACCCACTTTCACTGGACTTTCTCATGAATACTAACCTTTAATTTCAGAGAAGACAAAAGATTATTAATACTGTTGCTATATGCTATCAGGAAACATACAAAATCTCCACTATTTCCATGTTTGAAAAATAAATCATTGAGCTATTTTTGCTGCTTCATCTCCTGAACTACAGTGCCCTCTCCTGTGCAATGCTGATAAAGACCTCTTCCTCAAGTGAAAGGCAGGAACCCTCTTCTCTAGTATAACTCTGAAAAGCCATCTTCAGAAAAAAAACTGCCTGATACTGAACAATTCAAATTATATTAAAAGGCCCATCTGAACATATTAAGAAAAACATTAACAATATGTATTTCATAAAACTGACCAAAAACCACCTTTAAAAACACCTTTGCAGGATTTGTGCCCTGGGAGCCATGCGCGGAGGCCCCTACTGCACCTATGCAGAACTGAAGAGTCCAGGCATGCCGTCGCTGGCACATCCACAGCCAACCCTGACACTGCAGGCACCAGTCCTGTCTACAGAGGTAGCCCCAGTGCCTAGCACGCAGCAGGATGCAAACCAGGGCTAAATGACAATGCTGTATTGTACGAGTCCAAACTCTAGTTCTCTGCCTCAACACTCAGAGCTCCTCACTCATTCACCTGTGCAAACACAATGGCAAGCACCTGCCTCCATGGACAGGCACCAAGGTACAGTGGTGCCTTGGTTCATGAACGCTTTTGTTTGCAAACAATTTAGTTCACAAACAGAAGCATTTGGCAAAATTTTGTTTTCGTTTGTGAACTCTGCATTGGGAGACAAACACAACCGTGGCCACCTCTCCCACACAAACACAAACGTGGCCATCTTTTCCAAAATCAAATAAATGAAGTTAGTGAACTGAGGTACTTGTAGAAGGTACAACCACCACGGATTCCTTGTTCCTGCTTTCAATGAACCCACCTTAATGAGAGAAAAATTAGCAAGTACGTAACAATCAAAATCTATAATAAAATCTGCTTAGAGAGGAACAGGATGTAGTAGTTACTTGTACTAAGAGTGGAGGAATCAAGACTTCACAGAGCACATGTTACTTAAACCAGATTTTAAATGCTACAGAATACAACGGAAGACAGAGTCTGAACGAAGAGCCAAGGAATGCAATGCTGTCTACAAGTGATTGTGTGAAAGTGAGGGCTGCTGCATGCGGCTATGTAGGTCACACACTATCTACACACAGAGTGGCCTTGCTCCAGAATAGGCATAGTCTTATTTCCCTAATTTAGCTCTCCTAAGCTGTTCACCCTAAGAAAGCATCTTGGCCTCGCCTCCCCTCAGGGGGCAGCCTCTGCTCAGTCAGCGTGAACTAAGCACAGTGCAGTGTCGGAGGCATCACAGTGGTGAGGTCCATTCACCCACTTCACCTTGGCCCGCCACTCTTCCAACCAACAGCTTCACTGAACAGAAACTGACCAAGGAGCGAAGTATTGAACTTGTCCCCTCGGTCTCACCAGCACAGGGGAGCTGCCTGCCTGAGTGAAATTCTAATGACAACCAAATTAATAAAGTTAACATTAGGTATTGTGGTGAACACTTTAAATATCCCCCCAAATAGGAGTACTACTGCTCCCTCTTTAATGAGGTGAAAACTGAAGCCCAGAGAGATGCAGATGCTCCCCCCAGCGCAGACAGAGCCACAAGCATGTAAGCCAGGCAGTCTAGAGAACAGGAGGCCACTCGGCCTCATGCCTGGGATGGATCCCGCCCACAGCAGTGCAGCCATTGCGGGGGACAGGCAACGAGCCCACACTGGAAGAGGGCAGCTGCCTAAGGACTATTCATGCCTAAGGACTGTTAATGGCATGTTCTTCCCACCTCCAGGGAAAAGGAATTCTGACAAGGTAAAAAGCAGATCTTACCAAAGAGCTAGCTGCTAAGTGGTACATGCCCACTGATGAAAAGAACCCAAGGTTTTGGCCTGCTCACATGATGTTTTTGAGGTGGTTTCCTCTTTTGCCTTTTTCTCTGGGTTTGACTGCTAGAGTTCTAGGAACTGGCTTCCAGGTACAGGGACCAGTCCCCTTGAGAGAGCCCAGTAAGACCACTGCAGTGCAACAAGGGCCCTCTAGACCTCACTTCAGGCCTGTGTTGAAGGAGTCTACCTGTAGAGCTGAGGCCAGATCTCCAACTGGTCACAGATAGCACTCTTTTATTTACTTACAGTTGGGTCTGGAACCTCATCCTGAAAGGCTGACAGGTGTCAGAGGAAACCACCAGTCAAAAATTCAGAGATGTGGAACCATGGCCCAATGTCTTGTCCCAGAGATGAGCCTAAGAGCGTCCTCTCCTTTACAGACAGCAGCTCTCCGCTCTGATAATCCAAACTACAGGCTGCACACCAGGCACAGCCCAACTCCCTCTCTTCCTAACCCTCACCCTGCTCTCCAAAGCTGCTGATCCACACCCTAGAGCACAAAGCCATCCCAGCAACCGTACGGAACAGGTGGACACCACCAACCTAAGCAAAATGCCCATCCTGTGACTATCAAGTAAAATATTCAAAGGAACTCACAACCCCTAGAGCTACAAAATAAGCCAACAGCAAGAGTGCAATCTTTCAAAAGGGGAAGGCTCAGGGGCAAGGAATAAGTGCAGACCCACGCTAGTGGAAAAAGGGTACTGCTAACCAGCCAATCATCACCACTCCCTAGCCTGACCCCTGAAGCAAGAGCTGGACACATGCTAAAACCTGTCCTCAGCTCAGTGAAAAGACCAAGTCCATTCACCAATGGGAATAATTCTGAGAAGCACAACAGGCCCCATTTCTCTATCACCAGGGACTGATGACATTTTCCTCATCAGGTAATAGCAGTCTGTAAGTGCTAACACACTTGCAGGCACACTGTGGTGACAGCAGTATACCCAACACCAGGCTTTTCTATGCAGGAGACAGGGGTCTGAATCTTGGCAGAATTCAGAGACAATACTGTGCACAGGATACAAACACTTCCACAGAAGAGAAACGAGGGAAAACAGATCATTACAATTAAAGTTTCCACTTTTCAATGTAATAACTGCTAAACCATTTTTGAAGGGTAAATATGTTGCCCACCCCTAAAACTGCCAAAATGCATTTAATATGTATCACTGAACATGTGCAAAAATTGCAGTAAATTGCTTCACAAACACAAATTATTGCAATCAGCATCTTGTTTTCTAGTTCTAAATTCAAAGGCAAACTATTAACACAAGACTGCTAACTCTTGCTATTATCACACTTGCTATTATCACACACCCTCCTCCTAACAAAACCACATTTCCAGATGGACTGCCAAAATTAGTTGTGACTCCTAAGAAATACTACCAAGATTGACATGCCAGAAATTCATTGAGAAATGAATGCTTTATTTAAATAAAGCACACACACACCCAAACACACCTTTCCTTAGGAAATACAAGTTGCTTTATTTACAATTCAACTTGAATTGCAGCTCAGTGAGGCCATTCGGAGAAAGAGTGGGACAGCTGGGCTGTGAGCCTGTCAGCATACTGATGAGTCCTCAGAGCTGAATGGGACAGACTTACAGTGTGGGGGGGGGGGGGGGGGAGGAATGGACCTGACTGGGGAATCCTGAAAATAAATTAAGCAAAATATTCACACTCAACCCAGGCAAGGTATGAGTGATACAGGAATTCAGGTGAGAGGATGGTCAGCCCTGTCTGACATAGTGGGTTATTCTTTTCAGACTACTTTGTCTTCTCTGTATTAGACACAAAGATAACTGATTTTTAGAAATGTACAAATCCTCAGCAACACATAAGTCAAGCAGATTAGATTACTGCAGTATGTTCTATTAGCAAGCATTCCTGCAGAACATAATTACCAGTGCTGCTGGTTCCCTGGACCAGAACTAGCTGCTTTGATTGAAATTGAAAGACTCAAAGAAATTTTCATATATGGCTGAGGGAGGGGGCTGATGGGCTCAGGCCAAACAAGGAATCAGATTCTTCATGTCAGAAAAGGCCCACCGTGAATGGAAATTACCTAGAATTCTCCTCCTGGGGAACAGCTAGCCACGGAAGTTCTTTCTCGAAGAAAATATACAGTAGTCCCTTCCATTTGAGAGCACTTTCCTAAAAATACACCCTTGGAAAACAGAAAAGCCACTTACCACTGGCCAGCTTTAAAGGAAAAATCTTTATCAGCAATAAGCAAGCGGAGGCTCTTCACCAACGGTGACTCACTGGCAGCTCCACACACCTTAGCTGCTGCCACAACCTGGAGGCAGAGATGAGCTGGGGCTCAGGTTAGTGCACACAGAGCAGGAGTGATAGATGATGGCTTCCTGGGAACTAAGGTTTTTTTTAACCTATAAAGGTGTTTGAAATTGCCAAACAAGGTAAAGCACACTTTGCTTTGATTCTACCCACTAGCAGGTGAACATATTTTAATTTTGAGAAACTTGCTATACTAATCTTATTCTGCATACAAAAATCATCTCTTACAAGGATTAAGCGGCATGTACTGGAGGAGTACCCGTCATGTGCAAGGCCCTGGGTTAAGCACTCTGGAAAGAGCTCAGGGTCTGGAACCTGTAAGCAGTCCTGCCAGCATCGAGTCTCCAGGGGTGCCAGGCGGAGTGAGGCCCACTGTGTGCTTCTCGGTGTATAAGGAGCTCATTTCAGAAATTAAAAGAAAGCACTTAGAACCTCTGTTAGCAATTTTACAGAGTAACTGTGTGTTTGTTGGATCTAATAATAGAAAAATTGCATTTATCCTCATGTCTTTTACTATATTTTACAAAATATAAACAATTCACAACTTAAAACAAAAACAGCTCTTCCCTACAGATAGTCCAAGAGATACACTCTAAATGGCATTATCTGATTTCTTCCTCAGCAACTCTCAAATTCACAATGTCTCTACTTCATCCATTCTTTCATCTGTCTTGGGCTTCTCTTCCTTCCCTAAATGTGGGACATCTTCACAAGTGGGGAAGAAAGAACATGACTCTTTCCTTAACCTCCTACTTTTGTTCGGCTCCACTTGTGGCAGCAAATCAAATCCACAGCAATTGACCAAAATATGATCCTCTCATAGCTGTGGAGCTTTGTTCACAGCTCCACCAAAGGCCACAGTGGAAATGTCAAGGTCAATGAACCTCCCACCGCAATGCTAACTCATTTTGGCCCTTTTCTCCGAAGGTCTACTAGGTCTAATCAAACTATCCGTGAGAGAGTACCTTTAAAAGCCCACGAGAATAATTCTCCTGATGGATGGTGGTCTCCTTTACCTCAAAATAGCTCCTAAAATTGTCTACTTTTTCTTTCACCTGCAAAATTCCTTGCCTCTTTCTTTGTACTGGTTGCCAATCTTCTTTCTCCTCTCAGACAGCAAGTGGGATTTTTCATGCCTGCCCCTCTACCTGTACTCTTGATCCCAGTTCCGAACCCTCTGAAACACTACTCTATCAGCAACCACCAGTCCTTTCCTTCATGTACACCTTTCCTCTTTCCAGTACCTTCCTGTTTCATCAGACAAATCTCACTGGTTCATCCTAAGCAATTCAGCCACAAAATAACAGCAGCACCAGGGTACGGTTGGTAACAATATGGGTCATGTAGCCAGACCACCTGGTATTTGATCCTGGCTCTACCACTTATAAGCTGTGTGACTCTGGCCAAGTTACCTAGCCCCTCTCAGCTACAGAATGAAAATGACACCTTTAAACTCACAGGATTGTTGTGAGGACTAATTGAGATAATATACAAAAAGCACATCTTAATGCTGCTGGTCCATAGTAAATAGTGTTATGGTGTTTTCTGCATTAAAATTGTTATTGTTTTACATTGTATCTTACACTTTATTAATAATATATATGTTGCCACAGCACTAGTGTTGCTGCACAGGAGCTTGCAGAGTGGGCACGGTACAGCTCCTGGGGGACTTTACATGGATGACAAGGAACTCCACAGGGTGATGGGCTTGTACTACATATACTACATATACTTCCTATCCTGTCCATTACACTGTGAGTGCAAACCTAACTTAAATACTATCTTCAAGCTTTTTTAAAAAATCTAACCTACTATCCCTTCCTCTACTGGTGGGATTAGCTCTTCCTTAGCCTACAGAATCTTGTTTTATTTTTTTTTTGGTACTGGGGATCAAACTTGGGTCCTTATGCTTGCGCAGAAGGCGGTGAAACCACTGAGCTAAATCCCCAGCCCTTCTTATTTTCTTGATCTCTCCTTAACCACAGGTAACCTGGCTTCCACTCTCCTGAAGAACCATACTCAGGGTCTAGTCTCAGTTCCCACCCTCCCTTGCCTCTCTGAATTTGGTACTTTCCATCCTGACACACTCTCCTTGCCTGAGACAGCTACCACTGAACTCTTCACGTCCTCTCCTGCCTCTCCTACAAGTTCTCCTCCTTCCCCATTCCTTCTCCCACTTCCCCGATAGAGCTGCGTCACCCTCACCCCAGGCTCCCATCTCTACCCCCACAGCTAACAACAGCCCATGTGTTATCCTTCACTTTGCAGATGAGGAAACTGAAAGGTTTGATACTTGCTCAAGATTACCTAGATAGGGGCCCGGTGTGGTAGTGCACAACTGTAATTCCAGCATTTAGAGGGTGAGGCAGGAGGATTCACAAGTTTGAACTCAGCCTGGGCAACTTAGTGAGCCTTCATCTCTAATTAAATAAATAAACAGGCCTGGGAATGTAGCTCAGTATAAAGGCTCAGGGTTCAAACCCTAGTACCACAACCAAAAATAGAAGAAAAAAAAAAGAAAAAAGAAAAGAAACTGAGTCAGGATTCAAACCCAGGTTACCCTGGCCCCTAATTGTCTGTTGGCATTATCCCAACAGTAAACTTCTCTTATCTGCAGAATTAAATCCTCCATATTCTTGAATAATTCCTGGCACTTGAATGTGGTGCTTTGAACTGGGAAACGGAAAGCAGAGACAGAGAAGGCTGCCCTGCTTTCCTGGAGCCCTACAAATCAGCTTCTCTTCAGCAGGGTTTCAGCTGGACCCCTCCTGGAGTGAGTGAACCTGGTCAAATCCATTTTCAATTAATATACAAACACACGAACTTTGACTCTTCATAGCATTCTGTCCCTAACTGAATGCTGCCTGCCTTTTCCCTCCCTTGATCATCTTCGCCCTAGCCTAGAATTTCATCTTTTCATGTGCAGCGCTATATTGGCTTCCTTCTTGAGTCTCTCAAAGCAGCCAAGATGTGAATATTGCTGATGTTCCAACCTGAGTTATTCCCTAGCTCAAAAGCTTTCAAGGAGGCTGGGGATGTAGCTCAGAGGTAGAATGCTCATCTAGCATGCTCAAGGCCCTGGGTTCAATCCCCAGCACCACCACAAAAGTGGCGCTTAAAAAAGTGCCAAAAGGCTTATGTAACTCATATTAACTTGAGCTTCTCCTCCCCACCACCCAAACTCAGCCTAGAACATGCAGCATGCACCACGCTCTCAGCTCTACCAAGTCCTACGCAAATACTCCCCATCAATTTAATGTTCACCTTATTGTATTTAGCATGTATAAGCATAAATAACTCATCAGCATGTCTTTCCACCACATAGATCACAAGCCTCCCGAGGTCAGAGCTGCATATAAGGCATCTCTAAATCAGCTGAGATCAAACACAGGCCCAGCACATAACAAGGCTCAGGTCAGTACCTGCAGAATGAATGAAAACTCTTAAAAGTCAGTTCAAACTGGTTCCCAAAACAAACATTGGTAGAGATTCAGGAGGGTTTTGCTGCCTAAGAAAAGTGAGGAGGGTAAACACCACAGAAAATCCAAATTTGTGTTTTTAAATGCAGGAAAGGTCAGAGGGGGCAGGGAGTTCTTCAGTAGAACTGGGTTACTCAGGGAATAACTCAGGTTGGAACATCTTATTTGTCACACAGTCTAAGTACTGTATCTTATTTTAAGACAGGAAATGAGAATTATCACAGGTCTCTCCATCACTTTATTCTTCTCATTTTCTTATGTTTACCAAAAAAAAAAAAAAAAAAGCTGGGCATGGTGGCGCACACCTGTAATCCTGGCACTGGGGAGGCTGATCACAGGGAGTTCAGGCTAGCCTGGAATACACAGTGAAACCCTGTCTCAAAAAAAAGAAAGCAAGAAAAGCAAGAAAAGCAAGAAAGGAAAGGAAAGGAAAGAAAAGGAAAGAAAAGGAAAGAAAAGGAAAGAAAAGGAAAGAAAAGGAAAGAAAAGGAAAGAAAAGGAAAGAAGGAAAGAAAGAACTTTACAAGCATTCTGTATTTTCTTTCAGTTTAATAATTTGTGAAAACATAGCCAATAGCTAGATTATTTCACCGCTAACAGCTTAACTGGCACCAGCTGAATTCACTAAGAAAACTAGTTATTTATAAGCTTTGTAAATACACCCACAAGAGTCACTTGGTGGCTGGGGAATCTATATTCATAATCACTGCAGGGGAAAGAGAATTTTGGCTGAAACATTTTAGAATGGTTCACAATCAAATGCTGGACTATGTGAAATGGAATAATCATTTCTCAATATCCAGTTAATTAAATTTAATGAACAAGAGAAAGAAAGCAACACTTTCTATTAAGGCACATTTTCATTTCGATAGTGTCTATGAAAAAAACTCTTCCCAGATGCATTCATCCTAACAATCTAGATAAAACTGCTGCAACTCAAACAAGATACCTTGCACAATTCATGACTTTTAAAGACATGAGTCCCTCTCACTACGTTATTTTGTCTAATTAACACATTCACGATGGGGCCATAATTTGTATGTCTTGCTGCCAGGCGGCTTGAACCACCAGCGGAATGTGCATGACTGTCCCTTCTCCAGCAGTGGTATGACCCGTATAAGCCATCCGAGGGGAGAGTCATGCATGTATTACCAGTGGTTCAAACTGGCTAGAATGTGTTAATACAAATACCACATATTATACAAAGATTTAAAGCAAAGTGGGTTAGAAACACTAACGAAATCCTTCAAAAGCCACATAATTATTCTAAAGCTAGTTCATGTAATTAGGATCTGTGATTGTGATCTGTTATTTCTGTTCCTTTTATTGACTAAAACAAGTGATAAAACTGTATGTCTTAACATTTGTGCTTGTTCTTATACTAAATGGATCAAAAGATTTCACAACTGAAACCTCTACTAGCCACATCCTAACTTAAGACACATGGAAGGAAGTGAAACTTTCCATAAAGCAACATTTAGATTCTTCTGCTGTTCAATAAAAACACTTCCCAACTCTTCCTGGTCCACATTTGTAAAGCTTTGACAGTCAGCATCTAAAAAGAAATCCTATTGCCTCTTGGCCTTTTGGCTAAGATCAAGTGTAAAAGGAAATCCTACTATCCTTATTTGGAAGTCTGGCTTTATGTAGGATGTTCTGATTTTTGTACTGCTGATGCAAAAATCTATGTACAGGAAATAAGGTCTTTGGAAACTGAACTGGCTTACCCTGTTCACTCCTGTTTATTCATTTTCTGGCTTAAAAATCTAGGTAAATCCAGGATTAGAGATAACCTAAGACAATAATACAGTTAGGGCTCGGAGAATTTCAAAGTTGAAGGAAACTAATTATTACTGAGAACTGTATGTCACTTGACACACCAGGATACCAACCCAAAGACATCATTTACATGGTGGCAGAATACAGTACCAACCTGACATAGGAACCTGATTTAAACAAGTCAAGTGATTTACTGTCAAAGAAGAATCACAAAATTCTCTCAACCATACACTTTACTTGTTAAATGGTTTATGCTGGTCAGTGGTTCTCCTTGGCATGACAGGTAGACTCACCTTACTGCTACCACAGACTAACAAGGTCCTCTGGGCTGGGCTGTTCTTTACCTTGAGCCATGCTCCTGCATCACTGTCCCCTCCCCTCTGCATCAGTACACGTGAGCTCTAGGACCTTCCACCTCAGTTGACAAGAACCCCAGCAGCAAATACCTGTAGACAGTGTGTACCACATGCCAGGAACCTTACATACGCTCATTCTTTCAGTCTTCACAACAACCTGGAAGGCAGCTCTTACTATCCCCATTTTACATGAGAAAACTGAGGTCCCAGGGCTAGTAAGTGGCAAGGCAGAGATCTGAATCCAGGCACTTGTGTGTTCTATTTTTCAAAAAGCAACAAACAAAACAAACCTTTCCTTCCATCCAGCTATCATCACATTTCTCTGCTGCCATTCACATCAAAACATTTCTGCCTCCACCACCTTCTCTCTCTTTCTCTCTCCAACCCAATCCAGGTAGGCTTTCAGTCTCACAGTGTACAAAACCAGTCATTCCAGTCTCCCACTGCATTCTGGCAAAAACAGTTGTGACTTTTCAGCAGAATTCAGCAGAGCTGGCCACTCCCTCTCCCTGACTCACTTTCTCCTAGCTTCAACAACACTGCTCATTTCTCTCTTGCCTGGCTGCCCATTCCTTCTCCATCTCCACTGCTGGCTCTGACTCTTTCACTTCTTAGCCTCTAATCGGCGACAAACCCAGGGCTGAGTCCCAGGCCCTCTTCCTCACTTTCTTTATGGCTTAGATTTTATTTCTAGCAATGAACTCTAAACTTACATTTACAGCTGCCTATCCAAATTTCATTTTCAAACTTAACATTCTGAAAACCAAACTACTTTTTCTTCCAAGTTTTCTTCCTTTTTATTATGGAGAATTTAAATGCATAGAAAGTAAGGAAAATAGTATACTGCACCCCTCATGTACCTGTGACCCAGACTCAATAGTTGATATGAGCTGATAAGTTGATAGAACTCATGGCTAATCTTAGTTCATCTGTAACTCCATCTACAGTGGTCCCTTGACTTATGAACTTGATTGTTTCCCGAGGGCTGGTTGTAACTCAAGTTGGTTGTAAGTCAATACAGCTGAGATCTGGATATTTACCTGGGTAGATGCTATAGATAACAAGAGGCAAACGAATCTTCCATTAACCTAATTAACCCAAGTTGTTCTTGTGTCAGGCCCGTCGTAACTCAAGGGTCTACTGTACTTCCTGCCCATGCCCAATCCTAGATTATTCCAAAACCATGTTCTTTATTTCCTTTCCTCTAAACATGTTCGTCATTTTCACCAATATTTGCCACCACCACCACATCATTATCTACTCCAGTATTCAAACTCTGAACCCTACAATTATCTTGGTTCCTTCTGCATCTCTAATTGCTACTCCATCCCCATCTGTGAACCCCATCAGCTCTACCTGTGTCCCAGATCCATCTCCTGACCTCTCGCTGACTACCACCAGCACCTCCCTGAAAGTATGTCAACAGCTGCCAACCTGGTGTCAAAACACAACAGAAGCCTAGTCCATGACCAAGCATATAAGTGACCCATTGAAAATTAAAATTTCACTCATGTCCCTGCTTAAAACTTCCTAACACTCTTAAGATAAAATCCCAACTTCCAACTGAGGCTAACAGTGATTTATACAAGCAGTTTCCCATCTACCTCTCATCTTCTCTCATCCCTTGTCTCCTGTCAATGCGTCAAGCTCGTTCCTGCCTCAAAACCTTGGCTCCTGGCAGCTCATCTTCACAAAGTGCTATCCATGGTCGGCTCTTTTCCTTATTCAAGCCACAGCTCAAATGTTAGGCATAGATTTTTAAAGGCACCCTGCCTTGACCCACTCTTGCCTCCTGTAACCTTGCTGTATTTCCTCTTTAGTCCACCACATCTGGCACTCTCTGGCTTAGCTACGCTACACAGAGAAGGCGCCCTGCCTCCTCATGCATTGCTGTAATTCCAGCACATGGAACAGGGCTGAGTACACAGCCAGCACTCAATACAAAAGCTGGATCTAAAATAAAACGCATTTCACTTGATTAGATTCTCTGGGGGACAGAGGGGGAGACAAGAGCCTGACCTCTCAGACTGATTAGTTTATTGAGCAGAAGTGTATCAGTGAAAGCACGGACACTACATTTCAGACACTACCTAGCTAACTGCAGGGCTTTAGGAAGCAGCAGCAGTAGGGGCAACTTTTGTGATTTCCACAGCTTCTGTCTGCACATGAATCAGTACCTCACCTCTTGAGACAGATACCACCACCATTCCTACCTCACAAAGCAACTCATACAAGGCAGTACTGGTAATCAGCTACAGAGCTGAGGTCAACACTTGCTTATTCTACTTAACAAAGCAAGTTCTGAATGACTACAGTATGCCAGCACTGCACGTGATGCTCTGGCTGTGAAGCGACTAAGCTGCGCCTTTCCCCGAGGAGCCTCCATTCCTTTGCAGGTGGGGACTCACGGCAGAGTGCACTGTACTCCCCTGGGAGCCACAGGCCAGACACTCTTCAGTTAGACAGCTCATCCCACTCAAACCTGCAACGCAGCACAACCACAAGGCAAGCAATTATGAGCACTCAAAAGTCAGCACTGGGACCACAGGTTCCCAAAGGCCTGTATCAGGAGCTCAGCCCTTTGACTCTATTAACTAATAATCACTGTGCCATCAGTAACTCCCCCTTTCCTTATGCCCAGTAACATTCTGGTCAATAAACCCATGTCTCTAAACCACATGTAGCATTCTTTCACTGTAAGAAAACTTGATTTGACTACCAAAGACAGTTCAAGGGCTGAGGCCTCACTTACTTGACCAAAAACACAATTCATCCTTTAAGATAGGATGCTTCTGTGACTGATATTCTAGAAACGAGAGACACACACCAGGACTATCCCAGAAAAATCAAGAAGCAGGGTCATCTGAGTCTTAATTCTCTCATCTGTGAAACAGGAATAAGGATGGATCCCTAACCTCCCTCCCATGGTGGTTGTGAGAATCAAGTACCAACCTACTGTATAATTAAACGCTTTGAAAACAAAAAGATAACAATACACTTAAGACACTATAGGATAACGCAAAGGGTTCTAAAAGCAAACTTCAGAGTTGAAAATAAATTAGTTTTTCCAAAACAATTACATGCATTAAATCATTCTGTTTTTGTGTGGTACTAGGGATTGAACCCAGGGCCTTTGGACGAAGCTTCATCCCCAGCCCTTTAAAAAATTCTTTAAAATTTTAAGGTAAGTCACCAAGTTGCCAAACTCCCCGGGCTAGGCTCAAACTTGTGATCCTCCTGCCTCAGCCTCCCAGAGTGCTGGAATTACAAGTGTGCACCACCATGGCTGCTTCTAGAATCACTTTAGACCAGAACTCCACTAAAATCGAAGGACAGGGGTTTGTCCATCATTTTCAGTACCTGCATCTAGCCCAGTGTCTGGCATATTTCCAAATGAATCAATGAACACATAAAAATTAGTTAATTTAAAAGCTTTTACCACCAGACTCTCCCACAATGGGTGATCAGAGTACACCTTGTGCAGTGGGCCCAGCCTCTGCAGAGGCCAGGTACAGACTGATCCCTCCAGGTATGCATTAGCCCTGCCTGAACAATTCCTACTACTTTACAATATTTCTACTCTTATCTCCTTGACATTTCTGAGGTTGCTCAGATTGCTTATTCTTGGATCCTTAAGAAAAAAAATGTGAACTTGGATACAGTCAACTGTCCATCAGTCAAATGTCAGTCCCATTTTGTGCATTTACAGTCCCACAAGAGCATCAATACCGTCAGACTGCCAATACACAAGCTTTCCAGGGGGAAGACAACACCCAGGACTGAAAGGACAGTTCTGGGCCATTTCTGCTCCATTCTCTACCCACCCCAGCAGTGGCAACAAGGTCCACTAGCCCAGGTTCTGACCTGGAGCTTCCCTTTGCCTCTGGGAGAAGCCCTAAGTCTGTGGTGAACCCATGGCATGCATGTTATTATGTTTTTAAGACAAAAGATGTTAATGTAGTTGTTTTTTTTAAACTAAAACCTCAGTGTATTCAGATTAAACTGCAGTGTTGGCACTGTGCGATAAGTAAGTGGGTTTGGGGGATTGCAGTTTGGCACCCAGTCTCTAAAAGGTTTGCCATCACTACCCTAAGATATCTTCTAGGGTCAGTATCTTTCTTTGTAAAATGTAGATGCCACCCTATCATTAAGTTACCTCATGGACTTGAGCTGAAGAGTAAATGAAGCGTATGAAGTTTTATAAAGTACACTATACTTGGGCCGGGGATTTAGCTCAGTGGTTTCGCCGCCTGCCTCGAAGGCACAAGGACCCGAGTTCGATCCCCGGTACCAAAAAAAACCAAAAAAACCAACAATAAAGTACACTATACTTGCTATACAAATTAAAAGTGAGAGTGGAAGATGAGACTGAGGCTCTAGTGCAGCACTGTTACAGCCCAACCTAAGAGTCTGTTCATTTAACAAGCCAAGCACAGCCAAGTTCCTGCTCTATGGCTAGGACCGCCCTCTGGAGGGACTGGGTGGTGCCCCAGGGACTATCTAGCTCTCCAATTCCTCATCCTCCAGTTCTCATTCTATTTGGAAGAGTGGAAATACAAACAGAAGGAGAACTGCAACTGGAACCTTTTTCCTCCAAGGTAGTAACATTAGAATTTGAACCTTGTAATTTTCTGATTTCCAGGCACTAAAATGCTCAACCAACCATACTGTTAAGAGTTTACATTACCTTTCTTTGCCCTAAACTTGGCTCTAAATACCTCCCCAAAATTTTGTTCTGTAAAATCCTGAAATGACTACCTTAATTCATGTTCTGGCAACTATTACCTGCAGGCCAAATCTGATCTGCTAAATCAAGTTTTATTGGAACATAACTACACCAATTTGTTTACAATCGGTAAACTGTTATGGCTGCCTTCACACTACAAAGGCATAGTTAAGTAGTTGTAAATGAAACAGTATGGCCCATGAAACCTAAAATATTTACTATCTAGCCCTTTTTAGAAAGTTTGCCAAGGGCTAGGTATTTAGCTCAGTGGCACTGCTGCCCGTCTCACAAGCATAAGGTCCTGAGTTCAATCCCTGGCACCTAAAAAAAAAAAAAAAACAGAAAATTTGCCAACACTTGCTCTAATTTATCTACCTGCCTCAAAATACAAGAGGAAAGAGTACAGTATGTGTCTGCTAGATAAACTACCTCTTGAGACCTAGCAAACTTTTCACTTTAACAAGCCTCACATTTATAGAATCAGCATTGCTGTGTGTTGAACCAAGTATATTTAGATTTAGCATCAACAGGACAAGTATATTTTCCCACATGCCCATAAACCTACTCTGCTGACCTAATTTTACCAACTTCTCATAAAACATCAATTTGAACTGAATCAACAAACAAATCACCTTCAGTCCCAATGTAATTTTCTGAAAGTAGAATTAGTTTTAAAAGTAGGGCCTAAACAATACACCTTTCCACAAGAGTTTTCTTCAATTAAAACAAAGTTAAACTGAGATAATACCATTTCTGTTCATGTTTGTAGATGTACATAAAGATATAGTATCATTAGTTTAAAAAGAAAAACACTAAGCTAAATATATCTGAATATGTAAGAAGCACTCAAAAATGCAAAATCAAATATCCAATTTATACTTTTAAATAAGCACAAGGTTACTCAGTGAGGTAAAGGGTGAGGACCCTTAACTCCCCAGCCCTTGACCCCCTTTTCAGGTGGTGGATTAGCTTTCTATAGTCTGAATATAGGGGGGGGAAATCTGTACACGGGAAGAGTGATGAGCTTGTCACCTTCCTCTTGCCCCCTTGATGAAATAAGTGGTTCTAAAGTAGGGATGATCAAGGACTTTGAGATGGTGCCAAGAAAAAAGAAAGAAAAAGAAAAGGTAAGCCATTTCACAAAATATAGGGTCTAAAAGAAGTTCTATCTCTAAAATACAACCTGAAATGTCATGCTTATGAGGATGGTTCCTTTGTCACTCCACTCTCTTCACCAGAAATTAATCCATTTATTCCAAGTTTAAAGGTCAAATTTGAGTATTTGTCATCTTTTAAAATCGGTTGTCAATATGTCCTGCTCAGAAAATTTCAGAATAGAAAAACAACAAACTTCTCTGGCTGTCTGTCATCTAATGCCTTCCCATAAAGCCCATCCTAACTGTGTTCAAACTGTCTGGCCAGGAAAACCTGTCATACGCAAAGACACGAACCTCTCGTCGAACGACACTTGCAGTCCTCTCTAAGTGGTCAGTTTTCCTGTTGGATTTCATTGTGCTTTAATAAAAAGCAAAATTAGGTTAGTAAGTATTATCCTCATAAAAATAATAAAATTAGTTTACCCTGGAATATTATGGCTATTCAAAATACAATACACAGTGGACCCTTGACTTACGAACTCAATTGATTCCCAAGGGCTGGTTCTAACTCAAGTTGGTTGTAAGTCAATACAGCTGAGATCTGGATGTTTACCTGGGCACATGCTATAGATAACAAGAGGCAGATGCATTTTCCATTAACCTAATTAACCCAAGTTGTTCCTATGTCAGGCCAGTTGTAACTTGAGGGTCCACTGTAATATGTATCCTACAAAATGGTCAGTGAAAATGTGCACATCTAACTAAAGTTTTATGATCTACTGATGGCACATATATTTAAGCCAAAATGCTGCCTCTTTCGGGAGTTTGATATACTTCCCACAACCATCAGCAGATCAGGTCTCTCTGAAAATAAACCCCAAATAACACCAAAGGCTGATAACTCACCTGCTCAGGGTAAGGTGGCGCACAGTACTGGGTGTCAGCCTTGATGAAACAGCCCGAGTGCAAACGGCTCCCACAGCGCCTCCCACCAACCCAGGAGCCAAGATACCGACACAGGCCATGGTGCTTCCTGGCAAACAAAACTCAAATTTAAAACCATTTTAAGAAAAAGTGGGGGAAATATTTGACCCCTATTTTAGGGGTCAGTAAAAAAACTTTGGATTTCTGAAGTGCAATTATGACTTGGTCGGCCAGCAAAACAAGCAAGGTCTTAACTTCACCGTGCAAAATTTGATACCATTTAGAGCTGATTCAAATATGTAATTATTGGTGCTATCAAATATAATCACGTATCACTTAACAATGGGAATATATTCTGAGAAATGCTTCATTAAAGGATCCCATCATCATGCAAACTCCATACGGAATACTCGCACAAACCTGGATAATGTAGGTTACTCAGTATGGCCTCTTGATGCGATCAACACACTGTACACAATACATGAGGCTGCTGCCACCAGTGTAACATGGCATATTGTTTTACAGTAGAATTTTTTTTATAAGTAAACGCATATCCTAAAATGATATAGTAAATATGTAAGCCAGTAACATGGCCACTTACTATCAAGTACTATGTACTACACCTAACTGTCTGTGCTATACTTTCATAGGACTGACGGCACAGTAGGTTTGTTTACACCAGCATCACTACAAACATAAGTTGTGCTCTGATGTTATGATGGTTACAGTGTTACTAGGTGACAGGAAGTTTTCAACTCCACTGTAATCTTATGGGATGTATGTGCATTTCTTTGTTGACTGAAACATCATTATGCATCATGTGACGAAAGTTATGTTCTCTGATGGTTTCCAAAAATCTGTAACCAAGTTAATGTGACAAATTATGCTATTATAGAAGAGGAAAGTAGATTCATAACTGCTGATTACTGTATTCCACCTGATGAGGACCATATAGTCTACTATTTCTTGTTAGAGAAAATGCAAGAGGCAGAGAAATTTACTGAGGTTCTCAAACATAAAAAGCTTAAGATCCCAGATATTAAAAGAACCAACATAAAATAATGCTATTTATAATGGGCCACATTAGAAACTATACAAAATGCAACAAGGGTAAACATACCACATAGCAATGACAATGAATGAACTGCAACTACTTACAGTAATATACACAAATATCATTTTGTAATATCACAGTAATATCAGTAATATCATGTAATATCAGTAATATCACAAATATCATTTTGAATGAAAGAAACCAGGCTCAAAAGAGCACATATTCTTTGATTTCAATCATATAAAATGCAAAAAAAGGCAAAAATAATCTATGATATTAGAAATCAAGTAAGCTATGACCCTTGGGGGACAGACATAACAATGGTATTTCTTTATCTGGATGCTGATTGCCTGGGTATTTGCTCTTTGAAAAATTCATCAACTGTCCTCTTAGGAGCTGTGTATGTTATACTTAAAAAGTTACACACACACACCGAAAGGCTTTCCAACATTTCTTTTTTTTTTTGGTACCAGGGATCGAACTCGGGTCCTTGCGCTTGCACAGCAGGCAGCAAAACCACTGAGCTAAATCCCTGGCCCCGACATCTCAATTCTTAAAACCACTGGACTATCAGATGCTGGAAAAATAAAAAGGGGAGTAGAGGGCAAGGGGAAAAGAAGGGAACGGAAATGTGCTATGTACATGTGCCTTTTCCTACAGTGAATGTAATCATTATGTACCACAAACATGTACTGATAAAAGAAAAGTGAAAATAAACAAAAGTGCATAGAAGATATTACAAATGCTACAAACCTTGGAAGAATTTATTCTTTAGATTTTAAATATATTATTTCTGATACAAATTTTGGAAGCATATTTACAGTAGAATGACTTCTGAATTATGGTACAATTTCTTTAAATTATACCTCAGGTTGACACAAAAGTCAAATATTTGTTTTCTGTCACAAAGATTTTTTTAATGGAAGGGAAAGGGGATGTAAAAAGGAATTAGTATATATTAGGTACATGTACCAACTCCCCACAAGAAATGTAAACATTATGTACCACAAACATGTACTAATAAAAAAGAAAACCTACTATCAGGAAAAGCACTGATTAGGAGTCAAATGATGTGTGTGTGTGTGTGTGTGTGCGCGTGCGTGTGTGTGTATATTTATTTATTTATTTAATTTTTTTTTTGGTTCCTCTCAACACTATTTTCTTAGGCCAATTTTTAACCATTTCTTTTCCCCAAAACAGCCACATTTAAAATGCTATATTGCCATATCTATCTTTTCCTATCTTAATTACCTGGAGAATAAAAATGTATGTGAACACTTTTTTCTGAGCTCTTTGGAAGGCACCATATAACTATAATAAATTTAGTTAAGAAAATAGTCAAGCTAATTAATGAAGCTTCATATTCAGTGACTTAGTCCTTCATTAAATAGTTACTAAGAGCCGAATGGGGGAAGGCAATGGCCTAGCCACCGGTAATACAGGCATAAAGAAAACAAAAAGCCTCTCAGCTTGCATTCTAAAAGACAGAGGTAGAAAAGAAATTAGGTGACTGGGGATTTCGCTCAGTGGTGCTGCTGCCTGCCTCACAAGCAGCACAAGGGCCTGACTTGGATCCCTGGTACCAAAAAAAGTCAGGTGGTGATATAAGGTGCTATAAGCCAGATATGATTTATTCAGCTACAATCAAATGGTATAAAAAACCCCACTGCTTTATAACTACTCTTTAGATAAAAGATCTATTTCTTCTTGATATAATTCAGCATTATTGTGAACAAACATGCTACTGGTTATTTTTCTAATAAACGAAAAAGTATACTCGCCCTTTCATGCAAGGCTACTGTGGTTTCCTTCCTTTAAATGCGCTAAACCAAAAATGGTGTGTTAATACTGAAAAAAAGAAGGTGAAATTTACTTCAGAAGTCCATGAGATTCTAGAAGTCATTAAATGTATGGCTGGCTGACTAATGCAGAAGTATTTCGGTCGTGGTATTTCACTGATGTCAATCAGAACATGGACAGTTTTTCCTTATACGGAAATTCTCAAAAGTTCCTGGAATGGCAGAGACAACAGGTAAGAAAAATGTTTTGGGGAAACAGAAAAAGCCCTAGTAAGTCTTGGCTGCAAAAGCAAAGGTTCATTATAATCAGCGAGCACCCATCCCAGCAAGCCTACTTTCCCCCTCCCCACCTTGCCCCCTTTTCTTTTCTGATTATTTCACTGCTTCTCTTGCTCAGCTTCCTTGACCCTACTAACTCCTACTACTTAGGCAAGTCCAGCCCATGAAATTCCCTTCCATCCTGTTTTCACCCTGCCATATGTTGGCCATCCTCCTTGCCTGGCCACTGATGGCTCCTCTCACGCTTTTACCCAAGCTGCACTTGCACTTGCTAAAGAAGTAAAAACATAGCCAAACCCCAGAACAATAGTTACATATCATTTAAGGCCAAATTTATTGTGTGTGGGAACCCTGTTCTATTTAATGTTTTAGACAGCTATTACTAAAATACATAATCTTTCCAATAGGAAACACCTTCAGTGACTATGTGGTTTAAGTGGTCTACTTCTCAACTGAAAAACAGAAATGTAAATCTTTAAAAGTTCCTTTTAAAATTCTAAAATACTGTTTTGTAAGAATAATCACGATCAAGATTGCCACCTACTGGTAAATAAAGAGCATTTTTACAAAATTGTGTTCAAAGTGCCTTCTAAAGCTTTATGTCAGTCCTTGGAATAAAGTATTTTTAAAAATCTACCCATTTTTATATGCCCAAGGGAAGTATAGTTAGTGAAAATACTTAGTCAACTGAAACAGATCAACATATGTTAAGGAATTTATAAAACTATAAAGATTACCCCATAAATATCTGTATACTGACAAGCTCTCCGTTACCAAAAAAATTTTAACTATTTCTGAAATGCAAAAAATTCACTATAAATGCTAAATAAAACTGATAACCCTTAACTGAGTTCTAAAACAAATTATTGCAAGCAGCAGATTAAGATTTAGGATTAATCACACTGGTTTAAATTCTACTATTTTAAGCCTTGGGGATGTAGTAAGAACCACCAAACACAATGGCCTTGCCACAATGAAGCCTTTATACAGACAGAATATACTAAACAGATAACTAAGGAGATTATTATGAGGATGAGTGTGATAAAGGCAGGAGTACCAGAAATGACCTCTCCAAAGTGATGACACCTGAGCTGAGGCCAGATCGTACACAGGCAGCCAAGCAGGTGTTAAGGATAAAACATTCTGGCAGAAGGATCAGCAAGAAGAACGGCCCAAACAAAAACCAAGCCCGGCATGTAAAGGAACCAAATTCGTGTGGCTGGAAAGCAGTAACCTGGGTAAAAGTAAAATGAAATAAAGTTGAGTAAGTAGACAAGTCCCCATCACAGGAGGCCATGGTAAGGATATGAACTTCACCCTAAAAGTACGGAGAAGCAACTGAAGAGTGAATCAGGAAAAAACAGGATCTAATTTGTATTTTTAATGAGTGCCCAGGTGTGAAGAATGATTAGGGTCAAGAGTGAAAACAGGAATTTAGGATATGAGGGAGCAGTGAGAGAAAAACCAAGAATGTTTCACAGAGAACGACTGTTCTGAAATAAAGCAGTAAATTTTCAAAGCAATTGGTACCTGTCAATTTAGAACCCTACGTGTCCCTGAGGAAACAAGGGGTACTCGGTAAGGGAACCTCAGTAGCATGCAAGTGGTACAGTGGGCTTTTTGGGGGGTAAATCTTTGGCAAGCCATCTTTTACCATTCTAACAATACCCACACTACCTCGTTGGATTGCTGGGAGGAATAAACAGAACAACAACTGTGGCAGTGCTGACAAGCCAGGGTATGACTAAAAAAATCAATCTTCATACACTAACCTTTCTCTTCATTGAAAACCCACAGAGGTAGTGGTTTGATAATGGCAAAAAAACAGCGCTCTGTAGACAGATATATAATAGCAGCACTCATCAAATACAGCTGCTATAACCCAATTATGATCTAGTTCTAAATCTGATCTTATACTAAGAATTTTGCTGTCACCTTCCACATAAGCAGTGTTAAGTTTTGCAAAATAAACGTAGCAAATGACCCGGTAGCAACCAGTAAATATGCTTTTGTCATACTCTCAAGCCCCCAAAAATGTATCATTATAAAATATTCTAATTCTGTTTTAGGGATAGAAGTTTGGTAGTCACTGTAGTGTTTTCTTTAAAAGTGTTGTGGAGTAGAAACAAAACAAAAACCTACATTATTTGTTTAGCTATGGTTTTACTTTCTTCAGAACAGTCCAAGTGCACACTGGGCAGAACCACAGGTGGACATGGTGGATAAGCAATAAATGGCAAGATGAAAACAGTACGGAATGCCTAGGAAAAGCTGCCAAATTTAGGTCTCAACAGAATAAGCACTGTGGTGTAGAAAATCTATGCTTGTTTCATCTAGCTCTGCTGGAAGTACCATGACATCATAAATGGCATTGTAGTTAATTAAAAGCCTAAGTTCAGGGATCGGACACATCTGAGTTGTTGCCATGCTTTATTCCAACTTACTAGCTTTGCCTTAGCATAGACCCTAAGCTTCAAGTTTCCCAATGTTCAAAATGTTAATGATACTCATACTCCATTGGGTTGTTTTAATGACCTAAGGATTTGTACAGCGCCCGGAACGCAGTGTCAACTATCATTAATAATTGGTTCATGAATTTTTCTTTTTCCATTTTAGGTAATACATACTCAAAGAAAAGTTTGAAAATTACAAAGATAAGCTACCTGACACCCTCTGTAAATTTTAAGACTATTTACTTCAGATTTTATGATGGCTCAGACATTATTTTTGATAAGTCCAAACTGCTTTCTAAAAGGCCCACTAGGATTGGGCATAGAGCCTAATGGTAGTCTGATGATACTACTAGGACTCGCCACTTACACGTGCCTAATACATGCAAGATTCCCAGCATCAAATAAAAAATAAGACCTACTAATTTATACTTCCTGAGCCAAATGACTGCTCCCATTCCTGTACATTTAAAAATGGCTTATATAAGAAAACATGGTTCCCAACCATGTTCATTGCAACTAAAATTAAACACTTAATCTCCTCTTGCCTCCAAGAGGCTACCTGGGAAGTGTCAGTGTGTAGAGATACAGGAAGCAGCCATTAAACTGTGTGGACTTTGATTTCTGCTTTGCCCAGAATCACTATGGTTACCCTTCAACAAGTTTCAAATGTCTCCTAATTGCTGGGTAGATCTTCAACAGGGCTTGTGAAATATTTGAACCAAACTTCTATAGACTCCTTTAATACAACTTCTGGATTTTTTCTGTCAGACTCCTCTCCTAATTTCAGGTTTCTAAACTTCAAGTTTCTCCCAGTTGGAATTTCAGTATGAACAAAACTGGTAACTTTACAAAAACACTTGAGGGTGTATACATAAGCGCAGAGAAGTGAATTAAGTATGTAGTATGTAAATTAAGTTATGAGATTGCTGAACTAAGTAAAACTCTTAAATTTCCATACAAAAGAACCTTAAGATTTGAAAAGGGGGAAAAAAAAGATTTGAAAAGGATCTTGTAATCATCTCTAGCCCAATCTTTTCTTAGAAGAGGAAATAAGGTCCAAAAATATAACTCTCCAATTCCCAGAACTAATTTCCAATCAAGTCAGATTCTGAGCCAAGACCTGTTTTTCAATAGTGCTTTTTTTACTCACTGCACTCCTTTTCTATCGCCTAGCAAGGGAGCAATGTTTCATGGTATCCGGTTGGAACAGGCACTAGCGCTGCTTTCAAGATAACCACCTTCTATTGGGATTTAGCTTCAAGGTTCAGAGACTCATGTTGCTAACTCATGTTGATACCACTCCATTTACAGAAGAAATTGGGGTTCCTTCTGTAGGTAATTTGTTTCTGACCTACAGGCAAAAGCTCCTCATTGTCTTCTAAGTATGTGATTTTGGTCAAGGTGGACACTCTCTGGACCTCAGTTTAAAGATTAATAAAACAATTTAAAACACCCAAGGTTAACGGATAATTATACTTAGCACAACACCTGACACATGTCGAATCCCCCTAACAAACATAGGACTAGGATTCAGTCCCTGCCTTTCAGGTCTTGGTCCTCCCAGTAACACAATTTAGGGTATTTGAAGATGTCCGGGATGAGGAAGAGGTTGGGATGTAGTACCTGCACCCAGGAACTATTGCAAACTGCACGTCCCCCTGACCTCAAGGTCACTTGAAGTTAAATTCCACGAGAGCTGTTCACTGGTCAACAGGAAGGGACGGAGACGCCGCCACCTGAGATCAAGCAAAGAGATGCCGTTGCTTTGCCACTTGTGAGTCCTCAACGAGCTGTTTAAGGCCACTCTAAAGTCACCGACGTGACGCAGGTAAAGGAACATCACACGCTCCCATTTCGCACACCTGGTCCAAATCCCTCAGTGCCTGGGAACCTCCGCGACCCCAGACGTGACGTAGAAACCGCGGGACAAGCCCCACTCTTATTGGTCGCTACCGTCCAATGGGAAGAGTGGTGCGCGACACTGCTGTGCAGGAGGCGCCATTTTCCCAGAGCTTCTGCCCCTAGCTCAGCCATCGCTATGGTAACCGCGACCCGGTCACCCATTTGGCAGCTAAGGCCGGGTTTGCATCACTGTCTGTGCGCCGGAAGCGACGGTTCTTGCATTTGTTCATGGTGATGATGGTGAATCCAGGCCCCTAAGTTAGACCAGACGTGGTGCTGTCAGCCGGCGCGGCCGTCAGCCCTTTGCCGGCCCCAAGGCCATGGCGGTATTCCATGACGAGGTGGAGATCGAGGACTTTCAATATGACGAGGATTCGGAAACGTATTTCTATCCCTGCCCGTGTGGGGATAACTTTTCCATCACTAAGGTAACTTCCCGCAACTCACCGGACGAGGCACATTTTCGCTTTGCTGTGTTGCTTGGCGCCATTCAGTCGCCCTTGCTGCTCTGAGTCATCCATGTCCTCTTTTCCCTCGCCTAAAATTAATACTTTGACGTCTCAGTGAACACATCGTTCTAGTCTTCAGTCTGTCCTGTGATGGGGTGACCATGAACGCCGGTCTCTTACACAGCACCAACCATTCTTAGAGTTCTTTGCTGGGTTACATGCTTGGGCTAGGAGGCTCGGTTTTCATTTGGCAGGAGTTTCGCGATGACCGACCCTTAACCTTCGTGGGTGTTTCCTTTTAAGTGCTGCGTGCAGGGGGAACTGGGGAAGGCTCTCTGAGCTCTCGCCCTTCGGGGAGGCAATCTGCAGAGAGACGTGCACGTGGGAGTGGGCGAGGTTTGGAGGAATGAAATGGCCAAGGGAAGGCTATACTGACCACACGTTTTTTGATTTTCTTGTAGGAAGATTTGGAGAATGGAGAAGATGTGGCAACGTGTCCTAGCTGCTCTCTCATTATAAAAGTGATTTATGACAAAGTAAGAGATACGTTTTAAAAGGGGGAAGAGGGTTATGAGGTCATAATAAGGACCTAGAGCAGCCTGGCTGTGAAATAAGGTGAAGAAGGTTTCTTAACAATGTGTTAGGGAAAGTGGTATTTTTAAAAAACAGGCATTTTAAATTATTAATAAACATCCATATCATAAATTTAAATTTTAGTTACGTGCCACATGGTAGCTTTAGAGAAGTTAATAAATCTTTAATGAAAATTGACTACTTTTTATAAATTGAAAAAATAATTATAAGTTTAATTGATACTGTATTCTTTCGTTATCCAATATGTAATTAAATTTGTTTAGAGCTCCTAAACACATTTTGGTGGGAACAACTGTATGTTACTTCTTGCTTGGTTTATACATATAACTGCATTATCTTGAGGTATAATTCCTAGTTGCAATTTTATAATTTCACTTGAGTCTTTAGTTGTCCTATTGCCTTTCATCCAAGCATATTGAGTGGGAAAAAATGAAACGGTTTTACTGCCCACAAGTGCTCCAAGTTTTGTCAATACTTTGAAGTCCTAAGTAAGGACTTAACACTAAGATGGTATAGAGGAAAAATGAGGATGAAGCACAGAACTTCATGAGAAGCGGGCTATAATTTAGACTTTAACATAGAAATTTAGTTCATTGTTGTAGTAGAATATACTCTGGAGCAAAAAAGGGAGGATAGACAGGACAAGGGAGATCAGGAGTGCTGGCCTGGGAGAAGGTTGTAATTTTAAATAAGGTGACCAGGGGAGGCCTTGCTGAGAAAGACCTTATTCATTAAAGAAGTGAGGGAGTGAGCCATCTGCATGTGGGAGGTAAGAGTTGAGCAAAGGGAACAACAAGTGAAGGAACCCTAAGTAGGAACATACCTGGATTTGTCAAGGAACAAACAAAAGAGACCAATATGACCAGAACAAATGAGTGTGAAAATAGTCCAAGATGAAATAAATAGAACTGAGCAGACCATAGAGATGTTCCGGGGTCACTTTAAGGACTTTGGCCTTTTCTGTGAATGATGCAGTGAGCCATTGGAGGATTTTTGAACAGAAGAGTGCCATGTTCCTACCTAAATTTTAGAAGAATGTTCCTGGATACTTGGTTCATAGTAGTCTCGAGGGAATGAAGAAAGAAATAGGGAAATGGAGTAAGAGGCTATTGCATTAAAGCTAGAAATGGTGGCTTGGACCAGGCTGCAGCAGTGGAGGTAGTGAGAAGTGAGAAAATACTTTGAATGATAAAGATTTTCTTACTGGTTGAGTATAGATGGTGATAGGAGTCAGGGATGCTTTCAACATTTGTGGCTAACTGGAAGGACAGAGTAACCATCAGTTGAGGGGAGGTAACTGCCATTGTACAGGGGAAGTTGAATGTACTAAGTCTGAGAGATCCTTATCCAAGTGAAGTTGTTGAGCAGTCAGTGAATATGCATGTCTGGGGTTCAAAAGAGAGAACACTGGCAGTGTAAATTTGGGACTTATCAGCAACAAATGGCATTTAGAGCCAGGAGACTAGATGAGATCACCAGAGCTTTGAATATAGAGATAGAGGAGAAAGACTGACCTGGGGAGCTCCAGGACTAAAAGGTCATGGAGGTAAGTGAGGAATCTGCAAAGCTGACTGAAAAATAAACAAGTGCTGTGGAAGGAGGAAAATCAAGTCCTGGGAGCCAGGTGGAAAAAGTGGAAGAGGTGATGTTCCTTGTCAGATGACACTGATGAAAAGAAATTGAGAATTAGCTATTGGTTTTGGCAACACAGAATTCACTTGTTTGAGTGAGGAGAGCAGTTTCAGTGGGGGACCAGGGACAGCCTGATCGGATGGAAAGACTGGGAGAATAGGAGGCAGCAAGTCCAGGCATTTCTTACAAGGATTTTACTGCAAAGGGGAGGATAGACCTGGGTCGGTAATTGGTAGTGATAGAAAATTAAGAGAGGGTTTAAGGTCACAGACACTCAGCTGCATCAAATAATTAAGACACTGGAGGTTAGATTTAATCAGTGTTGTGGTTTTGCCAAGTGAATAGGAAGAAGGTGTGAGAGAAGAGTTGTTATGATAATCAACCATGGGTAACTGAACAAGGCGAAGAGAACATCAAGAGAGGGAGGGACTGAGAGAAGGTGGTAGGAGAAATACAGGGGAGGGCCAGAGGAATAGGAATATAGAATCCAGGGTAGGTAGATGACAGCAACAGAGAGGAATAATATTTGAGTAGTCTCATGAGGTGAGATTCAAAGTGAGTGGATTTTTAGAGAAGGAAGGAGAATGGTGACGAAAAGGAGCAACCAGTCCCCACTGCCAAGCCCTGTGGTACTAGGACTCTGCCAACACACAGCCAGTACTAGAGGAGGACCATGGAGAAACTGTCCTTGGGGTATGGCTTCATCTCAGCCTCAGCACTGTTGACATTTTAGGTGTGATAATTCATTATGCAGGTCTGTCATGCACATGGGATGTTTAGCAGCAACCCTGGAGTACCCAGTAGATACTAATAGCAACCCCCCACTCGTGTCAACCCAAAATGTTTCCCGATAGTGGTAGCAAAGGGACATTTCAAAGAAAGGTTGAGAAAGGGAGCATTGTGCTGATGATGCATGATGAATTCCAAAGAGCACGGCAGGGTTCTGGGTTGATGGGCAGGAGGAAGCAGAAGACGGAATAGGGCAGATTCTTTAGAGATCAAGTTATAGGAGATGAGGGGTCGCTGGAGGCGGAGAGCTCTTGTGTAGCTGACATAAACCAAGGCAGATGATCAGATTGAACTTCATATACAAAGTAGCTGATGTTGCAGATTATCTGTGTCAGGAAACACATAAAGGCCTATCCCTTTTAGTTGGAAAAAGTAATTGTTTTTAAGAGGACATGTATGTGAATGGCCAAATATTGAAGTGATTGATACAGAAACTTAAAAGATGTGACATGTCTTTTTGTTATTTCTGGTCATGAGAAGATGGTATCTGAGAGATGAGTTTATAAGATAAGATGCTTCTTATTAAATAATGAATTCAGGACTAAAAACATACTTTTAAGATTCTAATTCTAGACAGATACTGCTCTTTGCACACGAATGAAATGACACAGAAATGGAAAAACAGCTGGATTGATTCTATAGCAAAATGAAAATAATATCAGTGCATCTGTGTTACAGAAACTGAGTGGTTGATTTTTTTTCTTCTTTCAGGATCAGTTTATGTGTGGAGAAATGGTCCCAGCCCCTTCAGCCAATAAAGAATTAGTTAAATGCTGAAGAAGCCTTCAGGAATTCACATCCTGGATAAGTGGATGGAAATATCAAATGAAAAGTCCCTGGCTTTGCAGTGACAGCTGCTTTCTGATTTGCTGTTCGGTAGAGTGCGGATCTGTTCATCAAGTGCTGGGTTCATCTTCAAATAGAGAAGCAAGCTCATAACTTTTCTTATCTGGATTTCATGCTTAGAACTTTGAAGTGTTCTTAATTACCCAGCTGAATGTAAAGAAAGGTAATTTTAAATGGTGCTTTCTGTCCCTTAGTTTCATCATTTTTATATCCTAAACCTAGTTCAGTATCTGATTACAGCATCATCTACCTCATTCATTAGGATTTCTTCATTAAAAAAAGATTATATTTTTAACTTAGTTATTAAAATGAGGGAAATTAGCCCTTTCTCTGAATGTTGACATCAGCTTTGTGGTTCTAAACTTAAAATCTGTTGCTTTGTCAGTACTGTGCTTGCAGTTCCCTCACCACGCCAGTCTCCTCAGTCTTGGCATTATTAGAATGCTCATGTTCATTCAGCATGCCATTTCTGTTATGCTTCATGCTGAATTCAATCATGGCGTTAAAAAGGAAAGAGCCAGGCATGGTGGCTCACGCCTGTAATCCCAGCAATCGGGAGGCTGACAAAGGAAGATCACCTTGAGTTCAAGGCAACCTGGGCTACACAGTGGGTTCAAGGCCTGTCTGAACTACACAGTGAGACCCTGGTCTCAAAAAAAGGAAGGACAGCAAGGCCACACCACAGTTTCTCCATAGTTTCTCCGTAGCTAAGAGTTAATGAGTAAGGAAGAAAGTCTAAAGTGAAATGGTCAAAAGAATGGAATTTCCTTATATTCTGCATGTTCTTTACAAGTCAGAGCAAGAGAAACAGCAGAAGGAAATGAAATCAGTAATAATGAGAGAAGTGAAACACTCCAGCTTAAGTAAATGAAATGCATGAATGATTTTGCCACATCACAGTGAATATTTTTGTCTTTGGGCTTTTATTTGTTTGATAATACTAATGAAATTGCACTTTAGAGAGGGGTTGGTAAGTCTTTATGGCTGGTAGCAGTGCTTTCAGTGTATATGTATTGGGTCACTACCAAAAGGTAAAACATGTACAACAGAAAAGGAGCTGGGAAATGGGAGACCTGTTCTGAATAAATACACCCATGAGAGCACATTAATAAATCTCCATACGATGCAACCAAACTAGACATGCTCTCCTGCAGAGAAATGTTGCCCTGGAGAAAGACAGAAAGAAGATAGGCTGTTGATCTTCCTTTGCTGCAAGTAGCAAGAAATTAGAATCACTTATATGAGAATTGAAAAATCCCTTTATAAACACAACTTTGCTATGTATATATAGTTTTGAAAGTACTAACACCTAGGAGGCTGTTTTGGAAATGGCCCCTGTGATCAGAAAAATCACTTGCTAAAATGTGAGTGTTCTATTACTAATTAGTAAACGCTGCACACACTCACCAGAGGTTTAAATTAAAGCAATCTAAATGGGCTTTTTTGTAATGGCTGCTGGCAGCAGCATTAGACTGAGACGTAATTTAAAAAAAAAATTTTATGCCAGAAGTGCATAGTACATTATTTGCTGTATTCTTGATACAATGTGAAATCTCATTGCTGTGTGGAACACTGATGTCCCAGAAGTAATCCACGCTGTCCTTGAGCAAGGTGATTGCTCAGAAGAGAGCAAGGTACAAGCTGACTCTGGTGGGAATGAGCTGCCAAGAGAAATGAACTGTCCTGCGCTCATGTTGATGCTTCTGTAAATAGTGCTAATGTGTAGTCTTTTTCTGCTGCTGATGAATTTCAAACAGGAACAGACACCCTGATGAGCTCAGTCACTATATTTGTGAATACAAAAACATACCAGGAATTAATCCTACATTAAGCAGAAAGGAAAACCCAGGTCTTTGAAGTAGTACTGGACTTGTGTGTGATACATGTGCCTTTTTCAGCACTCCCACCTCCTGCCCTGACATTTCTGGAGCATCTGTGAAAACCGCATAACCCAGGTTCTGTGTCTGATTAACTTTGTCATCTCTGGCCAGGCCAGTAGATTCCTCATCTGTACGGTTGGGAGACCATAGCAGGTGGTTCCTTAGCAGTTAGGTCTTGTTTCAGGTGTGGTGGCTTGTATGAACTGAAATGGTGATTGAAAATTTTACACACTCAAAATTGAATCTTGAATTACAGAGACTGGAAACTCCAGTTTCCTTCAATAACTTGATGTTGCCACACTTCTGAGTTTGTGAATTATTAAGTCAAACAGTTTAAGAATTCTACATAGGTTCCGCCACCTGCCTCGCAAGCGCAAGGTCCCGAGTTCAATCCCTGGTACCAAAAAATTAAAAATTCTACATATACTTTATATGTACAGAAGCATTTTTCTTAGCACACAACATTTTTTGTAACTACATATTAATTTATTACCAGAATAAGTTGTACTGGTGTGGTAAATAAAATCAGATAATTCAAATACACTTGTTTCCATGCAGCTTTTGTTTCTCTAAATAAAAAACAATATTTAAAAGTTTTGGTGTGGGGGCTTCTGAGCCACCATCCCACTGCTCCTGGTCCAGAGGAAGGGGCTTCCCAGCCACCATCCCTCCTGCCACTCCCAGCCCAGAGGAAGGGGCTTCCAGGCCACCATCCATCCCGCTGCTCCTGTCCCAGAGGTAGGGGCTTCTGAGCAGCCATCGCACTGCTCCTGGTCCAGAGGAAGGGGCTTCCTGGCCACCATCCCTCCTGCCACTCCCAGCCCAGAGGAAGGGGCTTCCAGGCTGTCATCCATCCTGCTGCTCCCGGCCCAGAGGTAGGGGCTTCTGAGCTGCTGTCCCATTGCTCTTGGTCCAGAGGAAGGGGCTTCTGGGCCACCATCCCTACTGCCGCTCCCGGCCCCTGTCCCACCTCTCCCAGCTCAGAGGTGAGCCTCTTGGGTGCCAACAGCACCCCCCTACCCCCCCAGTCGAAATGAGAAAACAATAGGTCTCAAAACCAGACTTCCAGCTCACCTACAGCAACCTCAAAGGGAAATGAGATGGAACACTCTGATACTCAACCACCTGGACTCTCTGAACTGGCAACAAAAG
>NW_004624821.1:1476157-1488716 GCF_000247695.1 Heterocephalus glaber | reverse complement strand
ACCAAGATGCATTATGTAAAGGTCCAATTCCCAATGAGAAATGTAATTGTGTTGTATACCTACAGTGTACCGATAAAAGAATTTAACAAAAAAAAGTTTTGGTGTAATGATTATATATGAGATAGAAATCTGAACCTGTTTTGGGTTGTAAGTTTTTGTTAGACTTTTTATTTTTCTTTTTTGAGACAGGGTCTCGCTGTGCGGCCCATTGTAAGAACTTCTGGGCTCAAGCTGTCCTCCCACCTCAGCTCCAGTCAGCTGCTGTGCCCACCTATCAGTTTTTTAAATAGGAAAGAAATTGGCCACTGAATTTTGACTCTGGATTATTGTTTTTCAAGAAAAAAAAAAACTAAGCTTTGACTCCAGTGTCAGTGAGGTAAAGATAGTTGGCTTAGATGAATAATTCAGCTTATTGCTGGGAAAGAATGTTGATATGAGTTATATTTAATGCTGGTGGTCAGTTCTTGGAGTAGTCTTGAGAGCCCAGCTCTGCTGAGGACACAGTTGAATCTAATTCTTCCATTGTGATCTGAAAGAAGTTATGTTGTCTTTTTTGTCTTGGTCTGTGAAATGTTGACCATATTTCCTCCTCCGTGGTGTTGCTTTGTGAATTTGCATTTTGCAGGTGCCTGTGGGGTGCGTGCACTAGGTTAAGAAGACATGGTTTCTGCCTTTGTGGAGCTGACATGCAACTAGGAGAGACAGGAATGAGGCCCAGAGGGAGACAACCAGATTATGTGATGATAAAGGGCCAAGTGCATATGAGTATCAGGTGTGGTACTGAGCATGATCTGAAATACAAGAATGAAACAGCTTTATGAAAATCAAATGAGCTAATAACATTTTAACACAGTGCCTACCACACATGCAAAAAATAGTTATTCTAACTCTGAAAGGAATTGACCGTGAGCATTGGCAGCATATCCCTAGAATATAAAAATGCAGTTTTGGACACTCCCATTCCTCGCCTTCCTGAATCGGGCAGGGGCCCACCAACCCCTATTTTAACAGCCCTCCAGCTGTTAAAGCCTGAGCGCCACTGGTTTTCACGTTTAATGGCAAATTGTAATCACCTGGGATGATTTAAAAACTAATGTCACAGTCTGATTTAATTGGTCTGGGTGCAGTGTGGGCATCAGAATTTTTTTTAAAGTGTCCCTAGTGACTTAATGTGCACCTTAGGCTGAGAACTGCTAGAAAAGCAGAAAATACATAATCACAAAGTAAAAAGGACCCGATTTTTAAAAGTGGTCACACCTGCTTTGTGTGTGGAACAATGAGTGTGGGTTCAATGGACCACACACTTTGCATTCAGGCCTGCAGCCCGCCTTAATAAGCAGCCAGCCGGGAGGGAGCCCTGGCTGGGCAATGTACACAGTGGGAGAGCCCCAATCTGGGTGGCCTCTGGGCTGTGTCCTCTGTCTAAACAGACAATCACATTTCCCAGCACACACTCTGGCTGCTAATTATATACCTTATAAAAGTGACAGCTTCTGCAGGTGTGAGTAATTAGGATTTCCTTAACTCATTTAAAGATGCCTGCCATTCCCTACTTCCCACCAAGCAAATTGCTTATGATTACATATTCGACTGAGATGCCATTTTACAAATTGTTCTTTGTTAAGGGTTTAAAACAAAGGAAATGTTTTTTTAAAAACCCACAGAAATACCATCCTCTAGTCCCACAAAATGGATAAAATGGGGGTGGGATGTGGGGTGGGACTCTCCCTTCTACATATTCAGAAAGGTTGCAGAAAAGCCCTAGAACAAAGAAGAAACACTACTTGTGGATTTCTGAGTGAATACTGGTCAAATTCTAGGAAAGCAAGTTAGCATTTTTTTAAAAGAAAAAAAATTTTTTTGCCTCAGGCTTCACCACCAAGAAACTTGCTAGTTTCACCGAGTCCTGACACAGGTGAACGAGTTGGAGCTTTCAGGGAAATGGAGAGGAGGAGGCTGGCGGAAGTCTAGGAAGGTTGTTGCCTCTAAGTCACTGTTACCTTGAGTTTGCAGCAAAGGATTAGAGGGGAGCCCAGCGCTGTGGTTGCTACTGGTCCGGAAGAAAGGTGGATGTGCATCTGAAAAGAGCAAGGACAATTAACCATCCAGCACCTCTGCATTTATCTATCACCAACTGTAACTGCAGTGCTCTTCAGGGTCATGGCTGCTGCTGCCTTTCTACCTTCCAAACCTTGCATAAATCTTTTTTAGCCAACTGTAACCCAGAACCATAAAGGGAGGGGAATTCTGGGAAACTTCCAGCTCAGAAAAATACAAAATTGCCACAGTGATTGATAGTATCAAAGGCCAACCAAACCCACTTGAATCTTTTTGTTAGAAGCCCTACTAACTTCTATCCTTTCACAACCTGTGAAATCTTGTCACAACACCTGCTAAGAGAGGACAAACGCTGGGAGACTGACCTGGCTACTAGGGCAGACTTTAAGGGGGAAAAGGGAGGCCTGCAGGCAAAGGTGGAAAGTGGCAGATGTTTGATGGGCGAAGGGCTCCGATATGGAATGGCTCCCAAACAGAGGCCATGCTACTATAGGGTAGGGTAGTGCTGGCAAACCTACAGTACGGGTGCCACAGAGGGCTGTTTGCATCATTGAAAGCTCTAAAACATTCACCATCACTGGGGTGGGGGCTCCCAAACTGGCACAGAGACACAGGCATTGTTTCAGTCTAACAGGGCTGACACTTGAGTGAAGTGGTTCTTATCTGAGACCTGACCATGAGAGCAGGACCAGCACCAGGCGAAGATTTTGGGCCAAAGGGGAACTGTGTATCTGAATAGAGTAAAAGATTCTCCCTTTGGACAAAAATTAATGTTGACAATGGGGAAGAGGAGAAAACAAGCCCTTCATGGGTATCACATGTCTGTCAGACTCTACATACACAGGCTGCCAAGGGTCACCTCAGAGAACACGGAGTCCAAGTCTACAATTTCCTATAGCAAGGAGGACTTGGGACATAAATAGAGCTTGTGGTATGAGGAGAAGAATGGACAGATTGGACAGGGGACTTGGAACCATTTAATTGAAAGATAATGAATGTGAAGCAGTTACACAGTGTTTGCACATAATCAGGACTCAATAAATGAGAGTTTAATCTTACATATGTGTCTTAGTTACTTTTCTCATTGCTGAGACAAACTACCCAACACCCACAGTTAAGGGAGGAAAGATTTACTTAGCGCACAGTTTGTAGTTGTTTCAGTACATAATCGGCTGGCTCCAAGGCAGGGTGGCATGACACACAGGCATCACAGAGGTGAAACAGTTCATGGTGGGCAGAAGGTAGCAAAGCAACGAGGGATAACCACAGCTCTTTCTATCCCTTATATCTTATCCAGGCTACTTAGGGCTGGTTGCACTCACACCCTTAATCCTAGTGCCCTTGAGCCTAGCATTGCAGCATGAATCAATCCTGGTGTCACACTCTAGATCCAGCCAACTCTGAAAAAGCCCCACCTATGACTGCATAAGGCTTTGGGGGGACATCTAGACACAAGCCATAACAATATGTCTTGTTCCATCAGAAATAACTGGAGAGGATGGTCTGGGGAACTTGACTAAAATTGGAGATTAAAGTGGAGTAAGCTATAATGTGTCAGGGCTCAATCAAGAGTAGCAAAGAGGGGCCCGGGGATTTAGCTCAGTGTTTCCGCCGCCTGCCTCGCAAGCGCAAGGACCAGAGTTCGATCCGCGGTACCAAAAAAAAAAAAAAAAAAAATAGTGGCAAAGAGGACCCAAGCAAGCAGTCCCACACCAGCTATGCAGTTCCCCCTGCCCTGCACCCAATGTAAGCAAGCTGACCCAAAGGCACAACCATCCACCAACTCCAAGCTGGCTTTACATTTTCCTTCCCCTTGGCATGGGGCAGAGAGGTGCAGACTAACCAACCAACCTGATCCTGGAAGAGGACAATGACCAGGGAAAGAAGAGAAGCCTGGAAAGCCAGCAAGCTCAGGGAGGAAAGTACAAACCAGGCCAGCAACTTCAGGGACTCGGGTGTTACCCTCTGAAATGACTGGGTTAGAGATAACTGCAGGAGACTCCCACAGAGAGAGTGGGCCAGACATAGACCCCCCCTGAGAAGTGTAAGCTCAGGCTGGGAAAAACACAGGCCCTGCTCTCCAAAAGGAGCAACCAGGCCCTACAAGTGTCAACTGTCCACTTGAACCCCCACCTCCAGTAGAGAAGAGAGGGCCAATCACACTTCCCATCTACTAGTGTGAGGAAGGACACACCTTGGCCTGAATAGTGACCACAGTCTGGGGTGAATGGACCAGAGGGGCCTCTGGTGTGGAGAGGGCACCTCAAAAACTCACAGTCCCTCAAGCTGGGCAAAGAAACACCATGACTGGCGAGATCCCAAGACTACAGATCTTGGAAAGAAACTACTCATTCAAAAACAAAGACATTTTTTTCCCTTTCGCTAAATCTTTTTTGATTTTTCTATTTTTTATTATTTTTGTCTTTCCTTCACCGGATTTTTGGGGGTTAGCATTTTTTCTCCCCTTTTTGACTTTTCCTTTTGCACTTTTAGTTTCTTTTCTCCACTTTTTTCACTTTTCAAATTCTCCTTCTTATCTTTCTTTTATTTCCTGTATTTTGCTCTCTGATTTTCCTTTTTTTCTTTTTCTCATTTGTTCTTTCCTGTGACAATTTTCTAACACTATTAATTTCCTTTTACTCCTCAATAGGACTCCAACTGCACTATTCTTTCCTTGTTCTTATATACCATTACTTTTTTGAATTTCACTTTTTTTCATTCTCTGGTTCCCCATCTCCTCCACTTTTAGTAGGATAACCCTAGCTAGCTAGTTAACTCTACACAATTGCTGTTGAACATTGTTCTATTGTGAGTAGAGGTAAACTTGTTCCATTAAGCAGATATTTACTGCAGGCCCATCATACATCAATACTTGGTTTGTCATTGTGTTCATAGTGTGTCATAGTGGTATATTATTGGTCCTTAAGGTTTGTCGATATTCAGCTTATCTTTGATGTTATGATTAATGTCAATTTTCTTACTACAACCAAGGTGACACAGTTGTTGTTACTAATTGATTTTATTGGAATGCCAATAACTGGATTTCCTTGGGGTCATTAATAATACTGTGGCCCATTCCTGGAGAACTGGGTATTTGGATCAAATATGCTGCAACCTCCCATCAAACAAACGGAGATTGTTGGCTGCTGAGGCAGGGGCAAAGGTCAATAGTTAGCCCTGCCCAGAGGACACTACTGAAAAGTAGACTTTAACTAAAGAGGTCCCCTGACCAGAAACAAAGCATTCTACTGTGATCAACCTGCAAGACTCAAACAAAGAAAAACAGAAACACGAGAATACAAGGCAGCAAAATGCCTCCCCAAACTCCCAATTCCTCTAAAGTTGATTCATGGGGGTTGGGGGCAGCCAAACAGCTAAATTACTTGAAAAAATATAAAAGGAGATAATAAAAGGAGATAATAAAACAGATCAATAAGGCATTTAGCAAGCTCACTGGAGATATAAGTAACTAGATCATGGGCAACATAGAGCAATCAGTGAGTTGACAGAAGACACTAATAAAAAGCTAGCAGAGCTAAACAACATGATGCAAAACATGAATGACTAACATTGAAATGAATTTGTCTATAAAAAGGCTCCAAATAGAAACTCATGAGATTTAAAACTTCCGTGGCAAGTACAGGCAGCGCAAGTGACCAAGGCGAGGAAAGAGTCTCAGAAGTAGAAGACAGGGCTCTTGTGACCAATTAATGAGAGATACCTTGAAAATAACAAGAAAACATGAAAAATGGATCCAACAGTTCCTAGATAATGCAAAGAAGACTAATCTAAGGTTAATTGAAACTACAGAAAAATCAGAAGACAGCACAAAGGGCATAAAGACCTATATACTGAAATAATAGCATCAAACTTTTCAAATAAGGGAAAAGAATTAACATACAGATAAGTGAGGCATATAGAACCCCACTAGCCATAATCAGAAAACAAACTCCCCATGTGTTTTTTTTTTTGGTACTGGGGATCGAACTTGGGTCCTTGCGCTTGCACAGCAGGCAGCGCAACCACTGAGCTAACTCCCCGGCCCTCCATGTGTTTTTTAAACTTAAATTTAAGTTAATTAAAATTAAATACAATTAGGAAAGCAGTTCAATAGTCATGCCACAATATTTTAAGTACATGTGGCTCTGGGTTGTTGCTGATGTAGTGGATGGTTCAAGTAAAGAACATTTCCATTGTTGTACCCAGTAGAGAGAACCAACCAGAGACCAATATTAAATCCACACAGGAGTTTATTACCGGCTGGGATGGTTGACAAACAGGTTTTATACACCTTTGAGGCCAACAGTTTCTAGGCCCCTCTATGGGATAGAACTAGTAAAGCAAGCAAAAGGTACAGAAGCGGAACGTCCTGCTGTTAGAACATTTGTAAAACAATAGTTGATTAATTGTTGTTTCTAAGAGACTCTCTAAGGGGAGGAGGTTTCTAAGCTTCCTCCTTCTGAGTTCAGCTAAAGGGCAGGCAGGTGGGTCAAGCAGCAATATGGAGTCTGTCTTGCTAACTAGGGTCCTTCATCCATCATCACAGAAAGTTCTGTTGGACAGCTTTTCTGGAATATGCCATGGTGCTCACACACTGAAGAAATGCAAACTGACTCTCCTGACTTCTTGTTTTTACATTGTCTTCTTTCTCTGCTTTCATTAAAATGTCCTAGTCATATATTCTTAAAGAGTGAAAAGGATGAGATATTTGATATGAAGGACCTGAGTTCAAGTTTCAGTTCTCCCACACCAAATGTAGGAGAGTTACATAACACCTTTTTCTGCATCAGTAAAATGAGAACAGTAAACCCACCTCTCATGGTTATGAAAATCAAATGGGATAATAAACATGAAATTTTTAGTAAGCTGTACAAATTCTCACCAAGTGATGCACAAACAGGAAAGGGAGGGAGATTGTCATCCAATTTTTGTTTAAAAAAAGAAACGGTTTTCCAGAATAATTTTCGAAGTTTTACAGAACAAACAGTAAGGGTGAAATGATGGCATTTCATTTGAGGAGGGGATGGATGCTCATTAGGGAGGCTTCTTGACTTTGTGATTGCATAGTTTACAGCTTAGGGCTCTCTCACTCTTGGAACTAGAAACACATTCCCCAGAAATTAACTCAAGAGTCGCTGGAGGCACACTGAAAGCAATCAAAAGACTGTGCTGTGCCATTCAGGGAAATACAGAGAAGCTCGCATTGTTCTTTGTTCTACTTCACCAGAGAAACCTCTGTGACAGTCTATCCAGACCTCCTAGCTGTGTTGTACCACCCTCCATAGGATCTGCTAATTCTTAGCAAT
The DNA here is from genome assembly GCF_000247695.1 of Heterocephalus glaber. Next base: position 1,481,352 of record NW_004624821.1, on the reverse strand, counting down.
CGCCACAGTGCTGCTTCTACAGTGCTACAGAGGGGTCCCATGCTGACAGGGTTGTTCTTCTTTTCCCAACAAGACCAAACGACACGTGAACCTCCATGTAGGACAGAGGTGCCAAGAAGAAAGCACCCTCCAGAAGACACGGGCTCAGAGGAGAGGGACGAGCTGAACCCAACTCACTCCACTCCCCACTGGCAGCCCTGGGGACACAGGCCCAAGAGGGTAGCATGCTGGTTTGCAGGGGCCCACTAGTGACAAAGCCCCAAAGGAGAGAAGTGTTACAACTTGGTTCTGAGGGTGTCTGCTAGGTACTTGGCCTTAACCCTCTAGAGGGGCCAACTCATTGATAACCCTAAAAATGTTACTTCTCAGAGAGGTCTCTGATGTGAGATTCCTATTTCAAATGCTACAAGATTTTGCCTTTTGGCAGACTTGATATTACTTAAAAAATAAAGTGCTCTCAGTTTCCCAGAAGGACCTGGGAAGGAGCCCCCAGCAGTACTGTGAATTAGTGGTGGAAGCAGGTGGCAGATCTGGGATCCTCACTTACAGACAGACAGGTAAATACGAGTCACATGTCAACCGAGTGCAAGGCGAGGGGACGCCCAGTCACTGTGACAGTGATGGGGGCTAAGGGGCCACCAAATCGAGGGCTTCCAGCTGGCCCCCCAAAGCAAGTCAGTTGACCGTCACAAACAAGAATACCCCAGAAACATGCATTCCTTCAGTATCTTTTGAAATATTAGTAATGTAGTCAACTACATCATGGGACACTTGACAACTGCTTTCCACATACAGTCTATACAGTTTTGGCCAACTCACAATTTTCCATTATATTCTGGTTTATATCTTACACATTTTCTGCTAATATTCCTGGTTCCATATATTATAATTATAAAATGCAGGAAGAATATACATTTTGACAAACAGGAGATCAGCTGGTACTTGGTTTATACATAAATATACAAAATATAAAATATTTAGTTTATAAGTAAACTAAATTATAATAATATAAACATTTAGCCTAATTATATAGTTTATATGTAACAATAGAATTTTATTGTTTTATTGTTTTGTGCCATTCTTATAAGTAGCGTGTCCTCATTACAGGGAAAAAAATCACATCTGCACTGCAAGAGAAACCACCAACGGTGTGAAGAGACAACCCACAATGTGGGAAAAAATTTTCACCAGCTGTTCCTCAGACAAAGTTCTACTATCTAGAATATATAAAGAACTTAAAAAAATCAGACCTCCCAAATTTAAAGACCTAATCCAAAAATGGGCATCAGAAATGAACAGACATTTCTCAGACAAAGAAGCAGAAATAGCAAATAAACATATGAAAAAGTGTTCAACATCACCTGTCATCTGAGAGATGCAAATGAAAACAATGCTGAGATTCTACCTCACCCCAGAAAGAATGGCTGCTATCATGAAATCAACCAATAACAAATGCTGACGGGGCTGTGGGGAAAGAGGAACCCTGCTCCACTGCTGGTGGGAGTGTAGACTGGTGCAAGCACTGTGGAAATCAGTATGGAGATACCTCAAAGAACTAGGACTGGAAGTCCCATTTGACCCAGCTATTCCCCTTCTGGGTATGATTCCAAAAGAATTAAAACCCTCCTACAACAGCAATATATGCGCACCCATGTTTATAGAGGCACAGTTTGTAATAGCTAAATCTTGGAAACAGCCCAAATGCCCATCAACTGGAGACTGGATAAAGAAGATGTGGGGTTTTTTTTAATATAAAATGGAATACTGCTCAGCCATAAAGAATGAGAAACTAGAGACATTTATGGCTAAATAGATGCGCATTGAGGCCATACTCTTAAGTGAAATAAATAGGACACGTGTGTGTAAATACCGAATAGTTTCTCTAGTGTGAGAAACTGAGAGTGTAAATGAGGATCAAAATGTATAATAGATAATGTGAAACAGGAAGAAAAGGGGCAAAGAGGTAGGGGAAGTGGGAGGGGGAGGGGGAAGGAAAGAAGGGAAAGGAAAAAAATATGAGAAAAGGAAAAAACAGAAACTTCGTAAATAGGGAAGGGTGGAGGGGTTGAAGGGAGGGCAGGGGAGTGGGGAAAAAATAAAACCAAGAGAGATTATGTAAAGGTGTAAATTTCCAATGATGAATGTCATTATACTGTATACTTAAAATGTACCAATAAACTTAACGAAAAAAATCACAAAATACAGATAAACCTAGGAGAAAATAAAGAGCTCCTATAATCCCAACTTGCCTGACAACCCCGGTGTCTGTCTTTCCAATTCTCTACACACACACACATGCGCACGCACACACACAACTTTCTCCCTCCCCTCCCCTACGTGTGTGTGTGACTGCACACATTCAGGCGTGCATGTATCTTTTTTCTGCAAATGTGAAATTCTGTGCATGTTTGTTTTTTACTTGCCACAGTTCATATAAAAATCTACTAATTCTTGAACCATCTTTTTGGTATTGTAAATTACATTATTCCAATATTTTGTTATTGTAAACAGAAATAATTGACAGAAGTGAATTAGAATGAAAAATCAGGAGAGGAAAAAAAAGTCTTGCAAAATTCTGAAACAATAGATCCTTGGGCAGCTGAAATCTTCTCGAGGTCCAGGCCTTGTCTGCCTTTGTGACCAACCATTTCCCTCCCCGACTCAACACAGCCCTGGGGTCAGCACATGGGGTAAAATGGTCTGGATCCCAGGGCTGCCCTCCACACCTTTCCATCTGTCCCCACCTGAGTGTCCTCCCTCTTCCTGTGACCTCAGAATTATGGTGACTCCAGAGCTGCCTCCTTTGCAGGCCTCTCACTCCCTCACCCAATTTGTCCTTGCCAATAAGAGGGCCTCCTTGCCAGAGGACAGGGAGGGTTGGTGGGGCATTTGCCATCCTTTCCAGGCCCTGAACCTCCAGCCAATCCCAGGCTGCTATTGGCTGGAGGCTAGGCCCTGTCAGGCAAGGCCCAGCTGGCATTTGCACACTCCTGGACCTTGCCTGACAGACAGCCCAACAACTCACCTGAGCGGGAAATATGGGAGAGGGTTAAGTCCTCCAGTCTGTGTCAGAGTCAGGTTCAGCCTTCCTTCAAATCCCACTTACTAGCTATGTGGCTTTAGGAAAAGGGTTAACCTCTCTGAACTTCAGTTTCTTCTCCTACGAAAAAAGGGCAACGAAATTCTCTCACAGGGTCGGTATGAGAATCAAATGAAATAACAAATGTAAGCACTGAGCACACACCTTGCTTTATTGTCACACGCCTCCTTGCTCAGTCTCTTTCTAGTTCGATTTTGGAGACTTTAACTTCTCTCTGCCCAGACTCCCCATCTATTACATGGAGAGAATATCAGGACTTGTCTCGTCAGTTGTCAAAAGGAAAAAATAAGTTGATATAAGCAAGGCAGTTAAAACAGTGCTGGCAGGTGGAAAGTGCTAGGTAGTATCTGTCACTACTGTTGCTATTACGCCTTTAAGAACCTACCCCGTGGCAAGCAACAAGAGCTGCGGTAATGGTGCCTGTGATTGATCTACTTTCCACACACTCGGAGCTTGTCAGAAGGCCAGCTGTGCCCTGCTGCTGCCCCTACACACACACACACACACACACACACACACACACACACACACACACTCCCCAGTCACTTTCTGTTTGGGGCCCAGCAGGGCTCCTTTGTCTCCATTCCGTTTTTCCCAAGTGAGGGGACTGAGTCCAAACTGGTGCCTGCTACATGCTGGGGAAATGTGCTGAAGTGATGGCTTCTCAGAGAACATGAATTTGGCTGTCAGGGAGCACATAGCGATACCTCCCTCAGGTCTGCAGAGGTAACAGGCAGCGAGGCAACAGTGAGTGGATTAGAGTCTGTGGCTGGCCTGAGGGATGTGAGCATAGCATTTAAAAACATATCCCTGAGCCAGGCTTGTAATCCCAGAACTTGGGAGGCTGAGGCAGGAGGATTGCTCTTGAGTTCAAGGCGAGCCTGGGCTACATAATGAGACCCTGTCTCAAAACAAATTCCACCCCCAAACCCCACATCCCCATTTCAACTGAAAACAGAGAGATGGCTCATTTCCATCTCTGTTGCTCTCATGTGAATGTGTTCCTTGTCTTTGTTTCTCCAAGAAGCTGAAAGGACACTGACCCTGGGCAGCTGGCATGCTCACTGTGCCTGATCTAGACACTACCCAGAGAAGGGCTCTCCATCCATGGCCCAAGGGGCCTCTCTGCGGAAACTCCAGCTTCTCTGCACAGCGCACTCTGCACATTTGTGCCCTCCTTTGTGTTGTATTCAAGTATCTGTAGGTTTTTTTCAGTACTGAGTATGGAACCCAAGGCCTTGGCATCCCCAGACCTTTTTAATTTTTTATTTTGAAAGAGAGTCTTGCTAAGTTGCCTAGGCTGAGGTAGAACTTAAGATCCTTCTGCCTCAGCCTTCCAGAGTGCCGGAACTACAGGCATGTGGCATTACACCTGGCTTCCTTATGTGTTCTTATATCAGTTATGTATAGGAAAGAGAAAGATACAGACACAGAGAGTGGCTGGGGGGAGAGAGAGAACAAGAGAGGGAATGAAAGACAGGGAACGTGGTCCCATCTGCAGAGGGAGGCTAGGAGCTGTTTGCCTTGCTGCTGGCTGAGGTGCCTATATTTTTTAGGGCAGAATATATTGTCATTAAAAAAATTCCTATTCTTTTTTATTTTTCTTTTTGAGACAGGGCCTTGCTAAGCTGCCCAAGCTGGGCTCAAACTCGTGATCCTCCTGCCTCAGTCTCCAGGTGGGCTGGGATTACAGGCATGTGCTATCACACTTGAGGGGACAGGAGGCAGAGAACAGTAACCTGAACAATACTTTCTCAGTAGATATTGTCATAGACTGAGCAAAGCAGAACACCTTCCTTCCTCCAAAACTAGTGACAGCAGAGCAGGTGAGAGTGCTCCTGAGAGGGGAGCGGTGGGTGGGTGAGTGGATTGAAAGACTGCGCTGGAGTTGCCATCACCACGGCAACCACAGGCCTTCCAGAGCAGCTGGCGGCCAGGAGCAAAAGGCCAGGTCAGATGATACTCTACGTAGAAGACCCCAAGAACTCCACCAAAAGCCTTCTAGACTTAATAACTAGATTCAGTCAAGTAGCTGGTTACAAGGTCAACACACAAAAATCAATAGCTTTCCTCTACACCAATGACAGACTCACTG